>JAUTBV010095083.1:0-34998 GCA_032361325.1 Lepetodrilus fucensis
AGCTAAGGGCTGTGAAATATTGATTGCATGAAGGCAAACTGCTTACTTTATATGGACATGTGCATGCTTTTTGTTGGCCTTATTTAAGTAATATTTTAAACATCGAGTTGTGCTTAGGGTAACGAAATATGGATGTCCGACCATAGATGTTGTGAAATTCTTAATTTCTAAAATAATATAAAGATGAATATAAATGTTCACAAAAGCTACTGACCCTCAATTAGTTTTGTTGAGTATACTAACCCTACTTAATCAAAGATAATTTTTGATATATTTTATGTATACCATAGTTGTACTCGTATATGCATTTTCCATGTTTGTTTGCAACATTTTTGTTATTAATCACGTGATGTCAGTACAACAGTGTCATCTCACAGTGTGTCTATTTTCATTTATGCATTTATTTAAAGAAACTTGCACGATATAAGTCACTTGAGGTATTTTTTCAGAATAGAACATCACGATAAACATGATCATGTAAAGATGTCTTCAAATTGTATGATGATGTTTCTGTATGAAAGTAGCCCAAGAAGTCCTTTTATACAAATGTCCAACAATTCTTAAGATACACCTGTAAATAAACATGTATCTCAACATGGCACCAAGTTATTTTTACTCATTGCACACACATACTGATCATCACCGTCATATTGGCCATGTTTCAAGTGTTCCAGAGTTCGATAGTCATTGAAGAATATTCTGAATGATGCAAAGAGTTTGATGGTCACTGAAGTATGCTCTGAATTGGTCCAAATGGCCTAGCTGCTGGGAACATGAGAATATCTATTTGATGAATATAAATGTCCTTCCTTTTCAAGGCACTTTACTTGAATATTGTCTCCAGTCGGATCCAAGACAATAACACCTTCCAATATTGTCTGTCTTTTTGGTTTTCTGTAACCGGCATGACAACAGATAATTATGATTTCAGCGGAAACACATGCCTTTGGTCTGAGGGCTCCAAGACACGTCAAATAAATTGACCCCTGGACAAATAAATCCGCGGATTTCCACAGATCCACGGAAAGTTGCAATGCCTGCTATAACCATAGGAATGGAAAGTTTGCTGTCCAATTCTCACGCACGACACCAGTACATCTGCCCATTATTTGAGAATTCCAATGGTGTTCCTGATATGCAAGTGTGACCATCTGCTATCTGAGAAATCCGACGGTCTTCCTCTTGTGTCCCTGCTTCTCCTCTTCCTCCACCACCTGCTGTAGGCTGGCATTGAGCGCCTGGCCGATCTTCCTCCCCGTCTGAAACACACGCAGACGCCATTTTGAAAATTTGGAATTGAACATTTTTTATTTTGGTGTGTGTGTCTGTATGTGACATTGTGTGTTATCTGGTTTCAAGATTACTTCACTTATATCACGGTGTTTTTTTTGGAGTTTTTTTTGTTTGTTTTGAATTGGGGGTTTAGAGCCGCTTTCAAGATTATGGCTTGTCAGTTTATGGCAGGAGACCAACAACATGTGCAGCACTGAATGTTGCAGTAAACCTGCAAGCACTGTCTGACAGACCAAGGATGATAACTGTATTGCCACTCTCAGGCATGTGATTTCTCTGGTTTTTACCCGAATTCTGTTTTTTTCTTCTTTCTGGCCACCGAGGTCAAATTAAACTGTCTACTTCCATGTGAAACATCTTACTTTGTTCACACACACACACCTACACACACACACACACACACACACACATATATATAATTGCTGCGCGTTAAAGGAAAGACTTGGAGGAAAACGTGTATGGAGACATGGCCGTTCGCATTTTATTGGTGTCGCATTTACGTCTAAAATCTAGAGATCGCATTAAATTAGTGACACATTAATATCACCGTAGCCTCTACAGCCATGCAACCACATATACCTGTATTGGCAATATAATATGCTATTTGATCCCCGGGGCCCTTGGGCCAGTAGAATTTTGGTCAGATGGGCCCAAAGTGATCCCTGATGTCATTGATATCAACAGATACTTGGTGGAAATGCTCCATATTTCAATACTATAAAGTATAGTATTCTTATATTAGTTGAATACATTTGTGGTGTTTTTAATACATTAATATCTATCATGTATATGTTTATACGTAGAATAAACAGAATGCAGGTATATGAAATTAGCTTGTAGCAATTGCGTATTACAGTATATATAGTTTCAGGTATCGGTCATGCATATAAAAGGTGCATTCTGTATCCTGCTTGTTATGACTTCCTGTTGTAACTGCTGTGTGCATGTCTGCCTACTGTGACGTACTATAATTGTACATGCCTAGTGCACATACCGATATGTTCTATCATGCTTATTAAATTGTGATTACCTGCTGTAACATACTAATTTAGGCTACATGTACTTCTAAGTTCTAACGTGCTATAAATTATAATTGTGGCCTAACTCTATATACCGGTAGCATTCAAATTGTAACTGCTGGTACATAACATACTAATTGTAACTGCCTGATGTAACATGATATGTGTGACTCTCGGCTGCAACTTGCTATACTGAGACTACTACCCCCCATGTAACATGTTGATTGTACTGTTGTAATATTAACATTGTGACTGGTGTAACATGCTGATTCAGGGATGGATCCAGACGTTTGGTTTATGGGGAGAAGGCTTATAATTTCAGTGACCTTTATTTCATCTAAATTACAACAAAGGTTTTTTTACAGCAGTAGCATTCACTACCAACAACTCATGGCCAAACAAGTAGATAATGGAAACATTTGACAAGACAAAATTGTGTTTTAAATTTTTTGAAAAGGTTTATTTATTTATTTGTTTTTAATTTTAGGAGGGAGGGGTGAGCCGGGTGAGCCCCTGTCTGTATTCCACACCTGTAATTGTGACTGTTTAAGTCAAACTTGTGTAACATTGTAATTGCCTGATGTAACCTGCTGTAAGCTGTTGATCAAGACTTTCTATTGTTACCCACCAACTGACTGACATTTGTGGTAACCCGAGTTCTGACTGACAGTCACAAACTGCAGACTCACTGCTCTAAATTATACTGCAGCCTGTTATCTATAACCTGTACTGTATACAATGTTCAGTAGTCTGGAGTCACACTGACATGTAACTTGTATGCACATGTAGGTTATCATCATATATACTAACATTATTGTCAGGTCAGTCTCCTGTCAGAGGTCAAGTCTAAATGCTAACAATGAAAAAGATTATACTATCTAGCTTATCTGGCTGAAATGCAGTATGGTTCAACAAACAAATGTGAAAGAGATAACATTATATGCACATGTACTATTATATTAATACCATTGTTTTTGTTCTTATATATTTATTTACATGTAATTTAATATTACACATATATACATATAAAGTACCATGCTTACCTGTATAGATATGGAGTAATAAGATTACCTGCATACAAATTAAGTAACTTTAATGACAGTATATGGAGTAATTAAGTAATTTCACTGCATATCGGTAAATTTCTTATCCGAAGAATCGAGTAGCATATTCGGTATATTATATCTAAACCATTTTGATATTTATTAGGAAAATATAAACAATTCTTGCTACAGTAATAGCAAAACAATCAGGTTAAATATCCTTGACACTGAACATATTTACAGTGTAGGCATGTGTCCAGGTATTTGCCAATAGTTCGCAGACAGTGACTCTAATGCAATTGTACTGTTAATGTATTTTAACTAGGGCCGGGACAACTATTGAAAAGTGCTAGTCGACTAGTTGGTGTCAGTAGTTGGTGCCCACCCTGCCCCCACCCTGCCCCCTGGCTAGCTACGACCCTGATGAAGGAACAATCATACTGCAAGTAATAAACATGGGTATTAAATTTGATACAACACCAGTAGCTAATATTGCCAATTTATTCTGAAAGAAAGTATGTACTCGCAATATGTTGTTGTTTTTCTTTCTTCCAACAGGGGGCTTGTTAGTACCAACTAGTTGACTATGGTTTCTGCTAGTCGACGGTCGATATAATTTACTAGTTCCCAACTAATCGATTAATCGTACCAGCCCTAATTTTAACCATATCAATTCTCAAGCTATCAATGTGAAATTAAAGCCAAGATCGTGCAACCTATTCATATTCAGTAAATATTGATATGTACAGTAGCTATAGGATTACCTTGCCTAGTGACCTGCTAGTGGCTAGTAAATATGACTAAGCACACTTGCATGACAGATTGTGGCTAGATTAATCCAGTTAGACACAGAAGTAAGTGTGTTGACTCTGTTATGACAGGGTATCCGGGATAATATAACATCATTTGACCTTTTAATATCAACACATTTATTTTTTCCTAAAGTTTATTGGGGATTTTTCCAACTTCCTAGATTATTGCACAAGTGTTGCACTATATTATTGCAGATATCAGTTTTTATTCTATATTATGGCACTAGTAATGCAGATGTCATTTGTTGATGTAAGATATAAAGATATAAAACAGACACACCCATTTCAATGAAAATATTGATTTCTATAAGAGTGTATCACTAGTAATATTACATATAGTTTATTGTACATGTTATAATAATGGCAAATGCTGGTATTCATGTTTGACAGTGTTAGTATCAATAACATGTATTTGTCAGTTGACTTTCTCAAGTGAATATTTACTAGAAAATTAATTGCATTTCATCTACACAAGTTCATTATTCTACTAGCTACATAGTCTTATCATGTCCCACCATTGTTCATATTTGCATATTTTATTGAATAATTTGTCCCAAGAAATATGAACTGTCATTTAAATAAGTATACTGCATAATTTCAGTAAGTACTGTATACTATGATTTAATTGAGTATACTGTATGCTTTCAGTGATTATACTGAAATCAAACTAAAATTTCAGTGAGTATACTGTATGATTTCAGTGAGTATACTGTATGATTTCACTGTGATTTCAGTGAGTATACTGTATGATTTCAGTGAGTATAGTGTGTGATTTCAGTGAGTATATTGTATACTGTATGATTTCAGTGAGTATACTGTATGATTTCAGTGTGATTTCAGTGAGTATACTGTATGATTTCAGTGAGTATACTGTATGATTTCAGTAAGTATACTGTATGATTTCAGTGAGTATACTGTATGATTTCAGTGAGTATACTGTATGATTTCAGTGAGTATAGCTGAGGTAGAGAGGCTATGGAAGCGCTTCCAGCAATTAGGATGTAATGTGTCAGGAATGTTAACAGAAGATAAACTGAAAAGACCAGAGCTTCAGTCCGATGCCTTCGTCAGAAACGTACGTATCCCTAGGCCACCAGTCCATGTTGATTGGCCATTAATAATGTGTTACTAGCTTAATAATAATAATAGTATACACTTGTATTGTGCCTAAACAGTTTGTAAGTCTTGCATACAAAGCAATGCAGTTGACTTGTATCAGGTTCGTTATTATTGAATCCATATCCAGTCATGACACATCGTCATTCTGTTTAATTTATCATTTAGATACATCCTGACTTCAGTGTTCATTTCATTGTATTTGTTCATAAAGTTTCAAGAAGTTAAATTATTTGTTCATAAATTTTCAAGAAATTAAATGATGCGCTTATGATAGTTTTATTCACGATGGAAATCATGTTGCCATGTTAAAATATTTCTATGTATCTATTTTGTGTAATGTAATGTGTGTGACATTTCCACAGATTCTCAAGCAGTTCAAGTCAACTGATGGTTCCATTTCATTTGAGACGTTCCTGCGAGCACTGAAGTGGTCTGATATGCAGGATAGTCGAACCAAGGCAAGAGGTATGCTATGCCAACAGTAGAACCAAGGCAAGAGGTATACTATGCCAACATTCAACAGGTCCATGTCTATGCAACAGGATCACTGCCGATCATGGGATTCAAACCCAAGTTGCTCGATTGCGAGACCAACGCTCTATTGACTGAGCAAAAGGGGTAACCCAGCTGGCCGAGGCCGGTAGGAGCATCTTATTTCACACCCAGCTACATTTAATTGGTCCATGCATATTAATCATATGATTCCATTATTCCACTGTCCTGTTTATTATTCCAATATGGCATGAGTTTCCTCTATGCACAAGTCCACCATTCCATGAGTTCTGGCTACAAATGATTCCAACATTCCGTTTATGATTTAATGTTGCTCTTTCAGCCATCTACAATCTGCTGAACAATGGGAATCCATTAAACAGAGATATCCTGGGGCGCATCATGAAACGAGTTTACCCCGATGACAGTCAGGTAAGATATGGTCTTAAGAAGGACATCCATAACACCTTCCATGCTAGAGGCAACCGAAGATGTCCTAAAGAGCAGGGGAGAGGGTCAAATTATTTTCCTATAGACTGTAGCATTATTTTCCATGTACAGTAAAATTTAGCTGCTATTAGTTTATACTTGGTGCATTTACTGAAACGAGGCTTCAGACAAGAAATAAAACTTATTCTTTTTTTTTTTACATTAGGATATTGTAAAATTGACTAATGTAATAATCTTAGCCTACTTCCCTGAGTGTGTCTGAGAAGATCAATGCTGTGTTTCAGGAAGACATCCGAAGAGTGACTGATATGGTCTTCCTACAATTGGACCCGGAAGGGAGAGGTAAGTTATTCCAATCATTAACTTACAGCTCACTGGGAGATTACTACTAATGAGATTGCCTTGTCAGAGTTCAATATCCACAGATACTTAAAGCACTGAATCTGAAACTTCCCTTCTTTTTGTGTGTATATTTTACATGTACTTCTGTTGCTTTATTTTTTTCTTCTTTTTTTTTATTTTTATAAAACTGTGCTTGTATTGTACTAGATACTTAGTATTAATTATCATGCTAAGAACATATCAGACATTTTGTTTGAGTGGAAGCAAAAGCAGGGAGGGATGTGTGCTGAGAGAGTTCAAAATCTGTTTCACAATCAATCATTATCGTGAAATATATATTATACTAGTAGTAAGCATATACTGACTAGGGGAGTGTTCAAATACACAAATGCTGAGTAAGCCACTTAGCAAAACTGGTTCCCTGTCCCATGTATGTTTCATACAACTCTTGAAACAGTCGCTAGTTTGGTAAGCCGCTTGTGTCTTTGAATGCACCCTTGATGTCAGCCTATGAAAAGAACCAATCCTAAGAATTTTTCATGAGCCAAGGTTTGTGTCTGTCACAAAGTTTTACACCAATACAGAATTCATGTAAGAAGTAAAGACATGTCTTGAGTTATGTCTTATTATGGGAACCTATTGTAACACTGCTTCCTGGCTGCCTGGAAGTCCTGTCATTGTCCTGCTTTTCCTGGTAGAGACCATCGGTGAGGACCAGTTTGTCACCGGAGTGATGAAGCTGCCCGGCGCCACACTGACCTCCATCTTTAACTTCCACATCTTGCCTGAAGAGATGAGAGAGAGGATCCACCGCAATCTGCCAGAGGTATGGTACACACACACACACACACACACACACACACACACACACACCACATACACACCACACACACACACATACACACACACACACACACACACACACACCACACACACACACACAAACACAATCACAAACATATTGAAATATCGCAGAGTTAAAAGGAAGTAACTTGAGGATAATATTGTCAAATATTTGTTACATTCCAAATTATATTAACTTTGCAAATGCATGCCATGAAATTCACAGAGGTGAGTACACTTTTAATTAAATGTAGTTTGCATTTTTAGCTCAAACTCACACCAAAACAACCATCAATATCTGATACCTGCTGGATTGTCAACAGCATTCTTATGTGCTATACGGTAGCACAATTTTAATCCAAAGTAACTGCGTATGGGCGAGATATTCCCACTGCAATGAATTTAACACGAAAAATAACAGCAACATCAATATCTATGAATGTATGCATACTGGATCATCTCTTCTCCTAGTCCCACACAAGTGTAGCTGGATGTGATATAAGATGCTCCTACTGGTATTGGCTAGCAGGGTTACCCCTTTGGTTCATTCAGTAGAGTGTTGGACTCACAATCCAGCAACTCTGGTTCGAATCCCAGGATCGGCATGATCCTCTGTTACACAAGGAAGGTTAAGATGCGACCCTCTGCCAGTATTGTCATCAAACACGGTTTTGCTTGTGGCTCCACAGTTCAGCAGTAGAGATGTGTCACGCCAAGCCATCTACACCACCCCTGGCCCATCTCAACCCCAGTCCTACCGTCAACCCATCATCAGTCCCCGCGGCCGTATGACAGTCAGACAGGTGCCGTCAGACCAGGTGATGAAGGAAATCGCCGACAAGATTCACCGGAGGGACTGGGACCTGGTTGCCAATCGGCTGGGATTTCTTCACGAGGACATCACCGGGTTCCGTGACATGGCGCCCAACAGCTCTTTACAGCAGGTAGAGTTCATTGTTAGGTTGTAGAGGGTAGCAATAGTCTGGTTTATGATGGACCTGTCTAAGGTTAGGGGTAAATAGGTAGAAAGTATGTATGTGTATGATTGTATTTGCCATATAGTCGTCGTGTATGTGTGAAATATTCCCGCTGTGACATAAAGCACTAATTAATTCGTTCATTTACCATATGTTGATTTGATTCATTATACGCTTTACGTCACTGTGGGAATATTTCGCCAATCAGTTTACCATGTAAATAGACATGTATGCAAACCAAGATTGAAAAGTGTTCAGTGCAGTGCATTGAACTGGAAGATTGATTTTAAAACAATATGTGTACTATTAAATGTCATGGTTTTTACTTGCGGTACAAGCAAGGGGAGACAATTTATTAAAGTCTCCAAATTATCTCCCATTAGTAGTAATGTAACGTATTAATACAGTGCTTTAATTACAATATGCTTATGAATTGGGATTCGGCTCATTATTAATATAAACATTATTATTATTATTATTATTATCATCTTATCTTTATCATTATTATTATAATTATTATTATTGTGTATTATTATCATCATTATTATTATTTTTTATTATTATTATTATTATCATTATCATTATCATTATCATTATTATTATTATTATTATTATTATTATTATTATTATTATTATTATTATTAATAATGTAATATGATAACAGTACTGATGCTCATAAAGTATGGTGATGTTGCATCTGTATTCTGTATGTTTTAGGCATTGATGATGCTACGAGACTGGAAACGAAGAGAGGGTATGAACGCTCGAGCGGATGTGCTGGAACAAGCTCTCAGAGATGCAGGAATGGTGGATGCTTCCCTCATACTGGCACCATAGAGACTGGCACCATGGAGACTGTCGCTATAGAAACTGGCGCTACAGAACGTATTTGTTTCAAACACCCGACCAACCCTAGGGTGATGAAATTAGCCAATGACCAAACACTTATGATGATACGAGTACCCTATAGTCACCCTAGGGTAGGTCGAGTGTTGAATCGAATACGCTCACAGAGACATGTTTCATCTAGGGAATGATCTTTAGAATGATCATACTCTCAAAAACCTTTTAAAAAATTCCAATCCCAGTTCAAAACCCATCTATTTTATAAGTTTTTCCAGCAGACACTCTTCTGTGTAGCACATTGAACATGTACTTTGTACATGGAGTCTAGCACACATTACTATGTATACATGTATTAATATTATTATTTTCAGTAATACAAATTAAATTTCATGGTTTAGTACAAACTGGAGCATGCTCCCTCAAGTGCTTTACTGATAATTTAATTATTCATCCTTGTGTCATATTTCTGTTATTCTTTAATTGTCATCTTCACATATGGCTGAGAGATTCCCGCTGTGACATAAAGCAATGTGATTGAAGGCAATAGATGGGTCGCAATAACTACACGACTTCGATATTTGTCATGATTTTTCATGTTATATACTGTTCTTCATCAGATTTAGATTCCATGTCTTCCTTCAAGTTATTCAACCTGTATTTGTTACTTCTAGATCTGTGTACTACTATTATAGATTTATTGTTTGTTATACACTATTTGATGATTCTATTTATTGAATTTGGTCTATTGATGTTAATTCCGTCCATAATGTCAAAATGTATTATACTTCACCACAATTTTTTTAATATATACTTTATGAATTTCACATTGATGTTTGTTGTTTTTCTTCATTGTTTGAAATGCCAATGGTATGTGGCCAACGGTATGATCTGTTTTTTAATGAAAACAACATCTTACCAGTTGTAGTATATCTTCCGCATATTACAGCTGTGTTTGCATTTGATAATACTAGTAATATATTTCTTTTGGGGTTCTAATGCTACATTGTATTCAATATTGTAGAGAAGTCTAGAGAAGATTTTTGTTATCTCCTCTTTTCATGAGTATACTTAGCCAGTTTACCAAAAGAAAAGAAGTTATATTAGTCTAAGTATATATTTCATATACAGTAGACCTTGCATATACCGCCTCGGATAAACCAAATCTGAAGTTCGTATAACGGACTTCGCATATAACGGACAAAAATAGCCGGTCCCAATGAGTTTGTTATATGCTATGTCTACTGTACATTCAACAGACTAGTTGAAGTCCTCGTAAAATCATCTTGTACAGTACACTGGGCATTCTAGGGAATGACTTCCGTTGGATGTAAATAAAAATAATATGCCAACATTCTCAAATGATATAAGTAAGGTACGTTAACATGTGAAATGTGTACAATAGAACAAACAACACAGGGGTGGTGCCATCCTCGAAAACCCAAGCCATTCTGACTACACTAACCTATTTGACGGAGGTTAGTGTAGCCATTATGGCCTGTGTTTTCGAGGATGGGGTGGTGCCAGTTAATGGTTGAACTGTTAGAGGACGTACCCAGTCTTAAACCAGTCATAAAAGTTGTCACCAAACTTATGAGTTGATACTGGTCATAACTTTAGGAGGCCGTCGTGAAACGGGGATCAGGAATACAGCCTTCTGGGACACTACCATGCCAACAGTTACAATATTTGGTTTGTTACCCATAGTCTCAGATGTTCTCAGAGCACTATATTCTAATCTACAATACCGGTATCCTTTCTAGAAACTGTCTACTGATAC
The DNA here is from genome assembly GCA_032361325.1 of Lepetodrilus fucensis. Lineage (NCBI taxonomy): Eukaryota > Metazoa > Mollusca > Gastropoda > Lepetellida > Lepetodrilidae > Lepetodrilus > Lepetodrilus fucensis. The sequence continues at coordinate 11,014 of JAUTBV010095083.1, forward strand.
ACTGACAGAGAGCGCTATGGTATCTTGGCGCATGATAAGAGAACGTTGTAGAAGGATACCCAGCCCTGCATACGCTTTCCGCATTTGTAAGAATAGCTATGTTAAGATTATTCCGTATAGACAATTCACAGTCACATACTCCTACATACGGACACTGAAAAAATTACGTATTACATGCTGATACATTGTTTCCTTCACTTCTTAATAAAACTAATCTCGTCTGTAATACTAGTACATGATTTCTCAACAGGTCTTCAATTCAAATATTTTCTCTCAACGAATTCTATTTGAATGACTAAAGTGAGAGTGTGAAGAACAAATAGCTGGATTGTCACTAACTAAGACAGCGTGTTTACCTCCAAATAATTCGAGGAAGTTCCCATCCTTTTGGAGGGTCCCTTCCTTATAGGGAAGGAGATTGTATATGACCTTTGTGTATATTGAGTTACGTATCAATGTTTGCAGAACCATTCCAAGTAATCAAGTTAGGAGATGGGTTTGATTGGATCCGTTTGCTTTATATTACCAACTACGAGAAAACTCCAATGTCAGGAACTGGTTGTCTTGACAACATCAGAAAAATACATACTGAAACGCACATGAATCAGAAGAGCAAATGTCAGCTAAAATTCATCACGTATTGAGCTCTATAAGAGTGCATTGGTAAAGTCGACACACGAATGATTGAATGATTGCATTGGTAGCCTATACTTCTTCGTCCAGCGAACTGATATCTGAAAAAAAGGTCGGAACGTGCAACAATACCAACTATCTTCAAACATGGCATTGTGAAAGCACTACTCAAAAATAATAATCAGTAAATGTTGATATCGATGAACGTAATATTTACAAACTCGTGTCAGACCATTCCTACGAATGTGTGGACATTCTCTCAATATTAGACCAGCATTTGTCTCGCAGCTCTAACAGTTATTGGTAAATTCCAGTTCGCCAACCGATAGTTGTTCTTCGTGTTCCAACCCCCCTCAGACTCTCAGTCGATGCTGTATAAAAGTGGTTCCTAGATTTGTCTGCAACCTCTGACGCTATCGACCATGCTTCACAGATTAAAACAACAACGCGGTATTGATAGAACGGCACTTGAATGGATTCCATCATATCTGTAGACCGGAAGTCAGGATCGGTAGCGTGAGATCTGACGACACGACCCTCTAATGGTGGAGTAATACAAGGTTCAGTGTTAGGACCCACGTTACTAGTATTTGTTTTCTCCACGTACGTGTTGCCCTTTAGACATCATCAATGGCAATATCCAGCTTTACCACACTTACGTAGACAATAGATCATACCATGTACAATGATGGCATCAAGGCAAACGACTTCAGTGAACGGTTAGAACGGTTAGAACGGTTAGAACGTCAAGACGAATAAAACAAATTATTGCCAAATATACTGTTACAGATAGCTTGCAATGTTATCCTCTTCTCTCTCTCTCTTCTCTCTCTCTCTCTCTCTCTCTCTCTCTCTCTCATCCTCGAAACCCCAAGCCATCAAGCCATTATGACTACACTAACCTCCGTCAAACACCCTGCATGGGATCATTGTCTATATAGAACTCCGTTTTCTACTACTGTTCGCCAGTATGAATATTTTAATAAATTATATAAGCAACTAGACTAGACATGCGACTGGTGCGTGAGGCTTATGTGAGCTCTTGTAATGATGCACGCGAAATAGGCGGGAGTTATCTCTTTGTGTGTGTGTGTGTGTGTGTGTGTCTCTCTCTCTCTCTCTCTCTCTCTCTCTCTCTCTCTCTCCTTCTACATTACAATCAAACTCGACGGTAACAGTAACACCATCATGCACATCTTATCTCATTTTCACACATATTAATGTCAACTAAGTTGCTATAATACATGTATGTGGAACACGCTTCCTCTTCGGAGAGTTTGACAATACCGACATCTTCAAGTCCAATATTATAACGCATTTCTCCTCTTTTTTTTAAAATTCTGCAGTTAACTTATGATTTAATTTCAGTGCAGTTCCGTTTCCACATTATTAAATGTGATACATTCGACAATAACGTTCGTTTCATAGCAGGCAATGATCTCGCTTGCAGACGAATCCATTGTATTGGCATTGATGGGGAAATAAATACTGTATAATTACACCAGAGAACGAAGTCCCCAAGCTTGTGGATGGACACTTATCATGTGTGGTATTAACGTCTGGGATTACGACTAAACTGTCACACGTTTTGGGTGGAATATTGACCATGTTCTGCAGTGCCACTATTACGCCCACTGTTCCCTGCACTGTTCCCCTGTCATGTTTCCAGTAGGAAGCTGCACCGTTTACCACAGTTTTTTTTACATTGTATATACTTTTACTATTACTATACATTATATATAATAGTTCTTTTGGCGGCACTACGTATTTCGCTTTACTGTATCATACTCAATGAGCGAGAGAGAGCTAGAGAGAGAGAGAGAGAGAGAGAGAGAGAGAGAGAGAGAGAGAGAGAGAGAGAGAGAGAGAGAGAGAGAGAGAGAGAACTAGACACACACACACACACACACAGACACACAGACAGAGACACACACCCACATGCACATGTGGCCTATGTGGTTACTCACAAACCGGTGCACATTGACATACTACATGTATGCCTTACAGGAACATAATATGATATATGATATGCCTATCTTTCTTGTGATTTCTCTTTGTGCCATACTGTTAAAATGCTGTATATTATCGACATCTGAAAAACACAAGTCGGATTTCACCGCAGGTAGATGTCACTATAACAACACTGCAAAGTCAGCGATATATAAGTATGCATTGGACGACCTTTCCTGTCTACTCCGGAATGAGATGTCAGAACAAACTATCCCTAGCAGTGTTAACTAGATACGTCACGGACGATTACCAGTCGTCTGGCAAGGCAATCGGTCGCGTGTCCTCAACCCAGAATGTCAACCAAGCGTTTACAAGACGTGTTTCCGTCGATTGTAGTTTTCCTTGTCTCCGTCCCCTGGTCAGCTGTCCACTAGCGTTCGTCTGCCCATACTCTCGTCGTGAATAAAGAGAAGGACTGGTGGCACGCGAGTCCGTGTCCTTGAAGAACTTGGAAAGCGACTGAGGGTCAAGCAGCTCGAGATGACAGATGGTGTTTTGCACACCTGAACCGAACAAAACATTCTGCATACCAAAGTCTGACCCGAATTCTTGTAATTCCAATTAATCTATCAACCAACAAGTGATACATTTGCTATTTTATACTCACAGTGTCGACATGATTCTCATATGGTTACCTTTATAGTCATAATGTTACCAGGATACTGGCATTGTCACTATGCAATCATACAGATGCTGCATGAAAGCTATAGGCCCTACTCCTATTTATCACCATGGTCGACTGATATTGTTATACAATGATATTGTCTTGATACTAGTACTCATATTGTTACACTCACATTCATGCCTTGTCACAATGGTACTGACATTGTTACAATGATACTCTCATTGTCACCAATAATACTTATAGTGTTACACGCATACTCATTGTCACAGTCATACTCACATTGTGACAATAATATCACAAAAATACATTGTCACCACGATATACTCGTGTACTTGGTCAACCTTATACACTCACTATGCAGACTATAATGCTATTCACATTGTTACCATACTACTCACATTGCTGCTACGATACTCACATTGTTACCATGATACACGTACATTATTGTCACCATGATTCAATGTCATCATGGGTAAGATACATTATTACACTATACTTTACCGAACAGATTATTTCAGATATATAGGATATTATTGTCAAGTATTCAAAGATGAATCATAAACAGATCGAACAATATGAATATTAAAAATGCATTGTGTGTTTATTATTTCTTGTCGTTTTTCTTTGGTGATTGTTAACCATGAACGAATGGTTCATCAATAATAATACTCGTATATATCTGATTTCAACACCTATATAAATGTTCACGGACAATCATCTCACCTATATACTAGTATAATGTACATGTATATAATATATTAATATGCAACAGATGTTCGGGGACACTAATCGAAATTAGTACGGATATTCGGATAAACATATATATATTATATATATATATGTATATATATATATATATATATATACTAGTTTTAGGGGACCAGCCTACTATAGGAATGTAGACATGAAAATCTGTTATACTAGTACTCGTATACTAAATCTGTATAGTTGAGTAGATGTACGTATGTATGTACATGTAGGCCTATATACGAGTTCTGTCTAAAAACTGTAAATATATGCAACTTGTAGATGGAACTTGCATTATAAACAATGTGCACACAGACGTCAAATCATTGAATGATATCAACACGTGCGTAATGTACATGTATATAACATCTTGGATTCCATCCTGTATATGATGCCATCCATGCTCTTATCTCCTGACAGCGGTCACACTCCAGCATCTTCCAGCAATGTATCTAAGGTGTTAGCGCTATCATGAGCGCATGGATGCCATTCATACTCTGACATCTCTTTCCGCAACAAATCTCCAATGAAATATGAAGGGGATATTCCAGCAATCAAGGAATTTTTATGCGTGCATACCACGAAAATAACCTCCCATGGAAGTTTCCAGGTACTAGTAGGCCTATACGGTAGATTCGTGTGTTCTCTTTCTTATGCACGCATCAGTGCAATATAGCAGTTTCCTTATCGATTCCATCGCAGAACTTCCGAGGATGCACCCTGTGCTAGACATTACATACCCAACCAGAATCTCTAATATCAACGGTCGATTGAGATAACCGTGCAAATAAATGTAGTCAATTTAATTTGTCTGGCGGTATACATGAACAGATCACTACTGGCGAAACAACGTCTGTACTTGAAGACATTGATTCCGTATTTAGTCGTAGACAAAGGTGAAGCCTGATCAGTCTCCAACTCAGGTCAATTTTGGAAAACTAGGAGCCAGTAGCATTACTTTAGCATCAATGTATTTGTAGCATGTTAAATATTTACCATGAAAGTAATTAGAAACTAATACTTGGCCACTCGATAAAGCAAATAGATGTCTTGTTCGTGGAGATTTGAATACTATAGCAGGCATTGCATGACACGAGAGTCCAATCTTCTATGTTATAGCATCGACTCAGTTCAACCGCAATACTAGTAGTCGCTTTTATTTGTCCATCGATCTGTTGATATAATTCACTAGTTTTAGGGGACTTCGGCCTACTATATAGGAATGTAGGAGACTGTTAGTGTTTAACGTCGGGGGAGAGATGATGCTCGTATATTGCATGACAGTCTAATTATATTATATGTTTAATTAATGGATGAACAGTTGTTGTTTTTTAATTCATGAAGTGCGATCATGAAGAATAAATTACGCTAAAGTGTTTTAATATATCTATAGGTAGGCCTATGGGTCCGTCCCTAGTACTATCCTATATCCGATAGGCCTACACAATAGTCTACTAAATATTAAGAGCAAACTAAAGGAACAACTATATATTATTAACTTGATTCCGGAACATTATTAATTAGTTTAGTTTAAACATATTTTATTCCTATTAATATAAAGGAATTTGGTAGGCATACAAGAATAACAACTTAGGAAAAAAATCCGATTATTAATTAGGTACTGCTCATACTAGTAGGCTACTTGATTCAGATTGTAAAATGATATACTAGTATACTAATATAATAGGACTACATTGAAGATCATCCATGCAGGACTATCATTGTAAAACACGGCCATAATAATACATACGACATTTAGATAATTTATCTTTGGATGAACACGTGCATATAATATTGCTGCCAATCTGACGTGATATTAGAAACATATACCATCATATACTCCTGCCTTGTTACCAGTAAATTACCCCTTTCCTGTACCGACAATAATTTAAATTGTTCAATCGATCTGACCTACGTAGGCCTACTATAATAGATACCAACAGCACAATCTGCTACAACAAGTGATGTGCAAATGAGAACTAGCACATCAGGGGAATTCCCATCCCTCCTCCCCTCTCTTCACCGTACTATTCACCGTACTACCGCCATTTACGTGTGGCCAGACCGGGTTTATATCAGTAGGCCAGTTCCAAGCCGTTCCTAGCAATATTTGGGCCGCAAAAAGGACATTTACGTTTACAGAAGCCTTGTGTGGATTTCGATTTCGATTAGGACGACATTTGATGAAAGTTGATGAGCACAGCGAGTTGAGAGCGCTATGACGACAGCACCGGTGGAGGCACGGACGGATGGGAGCATCGACGGCGAGGTGAGCACTCAGTAAACAGCTGGTCAACTTTCTTTAAACTATTGGAAAAGTTGTGTAAAAAGTACACAATGACATTATTTTGCATTTACAGACTTTACATCACGAGATTACAGGCACTTGTTTGTGATTTGCGAGCGGTCACCTCATGTTTACAGACCGGTCTAAAAATGGTGCCCCGTGCACCTTGAGACTTGACACTGAACAGTCAGTGAAGCATATCTGGCTGGCTGTCGCGTACCGCGTTATGTCATTACCCACGAATGCAGCCTCAGTAATATACAGACCTACGAGTGTAATCAGGTCACTGAGGTATTTCGTTATATGTCATCAGAATCGCAGACTTTTAGCGAACATGCATTGTCACTCCCTTTCAAGTTTGCCGTTTGGGTCAAATGCAATTGACAACAAAGGGGTGTAACAGGTGCGCCAGGTGAACCGAGATTATTGCCCGCTCAAAATACTGAACAAATTGTTTTGAAATGCATATCACAGCCTCTTTGTTGCAAAATATGATAAGCAGAGCTTAGTTGTATGTTTGTATCATTTAAGTTAATTTTAGTTGCATGTGCATTGGCACCCTCTACATAGATTTTCACTAGAAATATTATTTGTACTGAAATTTCAATTTAATTTCTTATTTTATATTTAAATTGATAGACAGTATGAAAATACATGTCTAGACATGATTCGAACATGCTTCTGCCAAATAATGATGTCAGGGGTACCATTTGTTAAAAGGCCATGGGTAGTAACATCATAATTGTCAATACGAGGAACCAAATACTTCAATACGAGGAACCAAATCATTTATTAAATATAACAGCTATTTTTTAATATTATTATATTATGTTAACAACTGAATACTAGTATGTGTGTGCTGCAGACACAGGTAAATAGATATGACTGAAAACAGATGTTATTGATTGCTCATGTTGAGACATAGGCCTTTACCTGTACGTGACTGAGTCCGTGACTGAGTCATAAGAGAGGTGCTGTTCCATTTGGCTGGAACACTGATGAAACAATTGGTAGACATCCTCAATCTATAGGTATACAGGTATGTGCTCGAAGTCTTGGACAAAGTACAGATGCACTGCTTATCAGTATTGGGAGATTGCAGCGCGTAATCCAATTAAGATAACATTAAGACTAATTCTAGAGGCAGATGGCACGGTGGTGCAATGGTAGAATGTTGGACTTCAGAGCCAATGGTCCTCAGATGAACCCAATGCATACTGTCTGCCAAAGTTGTTTTTCTGACAACAATAAAATGATCATTCTCCATCGGCTCAATGTTAATGATGGTCAGATCTGTAATTGATACCTTCAATATTGCAGATTTTCAAATACCCCCTCTATTTCAAACACTGCCCCTCTATTTCAAACATTGCATGATAGGACTATTAGGGCATGTAGGAGATGTAGGACATGTAGGAGATGCGCCTCAGACTACCGTGAGGCATACACGAGTAGCAACATGAGGGAAAATAATTCTGAAAGGAATTCTACGCCCAAGCTAAAAAACATCATCTCCATACTTATAACTTGTTCTCTCAGGTTACAATTACAGGCAGGTGATGTAGCATTATCTTGCTCATGTGTTCTCTGTAATGCTCTATTGCTACATCACGTACATTCATCAATTCTGGCAATTTTAGTTTTACAGCTACTTTGGAAGCTATTAGCCTAGTTGTATTGGTTTCAATCGTGATAAATGCCTACTGCATTGTTCGGGTAATTTGTTATTTAGTTAAATTGTGATATGGTGATTTATTGGTGAATAAAGCTACTTTTAGGGGGAGATGCACATATTTTTGTGCTATTTCTCAGTTTCTGTGATACTGATAGTCTGAAGAATAATAAGATCTAACCTGATGGGTAATAAATCAGTGTGCTGGTTGTTAGCATTGATATTCTCTTGCGGCTAGGGACAAGCAAATTTGTAGAAATGCAAATCTTTAAAATTGATTTGAAATTCCAATGATTTTTAATTTGTTACAATAATTTTGTATTGATTTAAATATGTATAATGATTATTTTAATGTATTTTAAATAAGAAATGTACAAACAAAAAGTCATATGGTAAAATCTTTCCAACAACGGTAACCTACTCCAGGTAATTTTTGTAATTACATTTCATATGATATGATCATAAATACATACTCATCCTAATATTAAATGATCATAAATACACACACATCCTAGTATTAAATGATAATAAATACATACACATCCTAGTATTAAATGAATGATAGTAATAATGGTCACGACACGTATGCTAGCAATACATATACCGCTATGGTGATGACACAGATCCTAAGGTGATGATGACATATAGATCCTAATAATGGATGATGATCAATTAACATGACAAAAAGCTGTAATATAATCAATATCGCCAGCTCGAAATGTCAGATAAATATCGATAGTTTGGAAAATGGGATTGCTTTTTAGATGCAAAGTTTAGATTTGTAAAAGTTATACTAATTTACTATATATTATCTTTTAAACATTTGGAAACAGCATTTGATTCCACTTTTGTACTCAATTACTGACTGCAATCTCTTGTACTTGTGAGTACATGTATCACTAGAACATGCAGAACATGATGTGTGCTGGCATGTGAGAAGTGCACCCTTCTATCTATCCTTCAATCTGGGCTAGCTGTGACAGATGGAGATAGGAAACCTACTGAGTCTATATATGGGATAACAGGGTCAATCCATGCTGTTCAGAAATAGGGCTAAGTTTATTAATTTACTGAGGTGCAATAAACTCTGGTTAAACAGCATGGGGAGGGGGTGAATAGGGGTGGGTTGGTTATCTGATTACATTACCTCCCTTTCCTTTTAGTGGAATAATGGAGCTCTTGCTGGGTTAATTTAAATGTTATTTCCTGTGTTTATTGATGCCATATACCATGTCGTCTTGGTTGGGTCACCACGACCTGCTGGCTAGCTCATTAATTCATTACGGGTGTTAACCTTTTCACTGCTGAAGGCAACCAGAGATGTTCTATCATGTCATAATCATGGTTAACATGGTTACCTTAACCCAACAGGGAAAGGGTTACAGTAATAGCCAAATTACCGAGAGCCGAAAGGTCAATCATGAAAACCCATTTTCTTCTTTGATGGATACACTTCGATATGTCATCATATCAAATAAAATTGTTGTGTTTAAAAGCACAATTTGTCCACTGGCATTACCCAATTTTTACCTACTTTTGAATTGTAAACGTTTTACCTCTGAAGGCCAGATGGACATGTGGATTTCATCACACTTAATATATCTACCGTAGCTCCCTAATTACCCAAGCACTTTGCTATTAAGTTAAGAAAATACAATAATCTGCCATGTGTGTGTACATGTTATTTTGTTATTGCTTTTTTTAGTGTATTGACTGATGAAACTTCAAGCAAACAGACAAATCCTAAATAAGAAACATTTCCAATATGGACTGACTCACTGATCAGTGGACGAGTTATGGAAATTTGAACATTTAAGTGAACATTGAGAATTTTTGTTCAGGTACTGTATTTGGTAGAATTTAGAAAGGAAAGATTCATGTTGAGAATACTAGTAGGTTCCCAGGACTACAATATGACCCAGGTGACTTGAGTGTAACTTGTAGTTGTACGGTAAATTAATGTTCACGTATTCATTAGCAGTGATTAGTCTGTTAGTCTGCCACTGTCTGGAGAGGCGCGATCTGTTACATTATTTATGTTTCTAATCAGTTTACACTGATTTATTGCCTGTCTGTCCTGTAGATATCCCCTGCTAGAAAGCTAGAAATGTTCATTTTATGTTCATTTTTGGTATCTGCAATACAATTGTTTTAGTAATTTTACGTAGACTATATATCATGTATCTTGCATCAGATATGATGATATCACAACAAATATATTTAATATATATTTTCCATTGTTGTTGCCATATTTTACATCATATAGTGCAACACACAAAACATAATAATATCTGTTCCAAATTGCTTTAGCTACATGACATTAAAACTATTTTTAATCAAATAAATGCAACACAATCTGTATCTGTTCCAAAATTGCTTTAAACCATATTATATGGTATGGTCTACTCTATATTGCAAATATATTACAACGCAATATTGACAAATGTCAGATACGATCATTATTTCAAGACTACTGTAAAATGATAACATCCATCGGTTGACATTTAGTTTCTGTTATCAGGTTACCATGGATCTCATTTCGTCTTTCTATTTTGCTTTAAAAAAAAAGTAAAAACTGCCAATCAAATAAAAATAAAAGTTAATTAAGGCTGTTTGATGTTTAATCACAATACATGTCATAGAACTGATAACGAGACGCATCTTTTTACAGACAGGCATTGATTAAATTGTTAATAATTAAAGATTTGACCTTAACACCTAGTACAAAAGTGATGCAGTTCAACTTAAGCAGTTAAGAGGAGGGCCTTAGAAAGCACTAAGTCCCAGGTGTGTTATTACACTGGCATGCCTCCAGACCAACAAAAACTACAGTTTTCCTGGCTGTGTTTTATTGCTCCAGTTAACATGATACAGTCGTGTCTTACTCATTAGTACGCGTTGTACATAACAGGGTTAGAACTTAACTTTAAAACGTACTCATCCGAATAAATTATATGAATAATAAAACATAAAATTTCTGCTAGCCCGTACATGGCAGGATACTTTAGAAATGGGTATGGCGAGTGGTAACTTCTAACCCTGCATATTTTAATGCATTATATATTATGAGAGCTCTGATACCTGTATACTGCTATAATTCATACCATCCAAGGACTGATTTTATAATGACACATTATCAAACAGCAATTTTATTAATAATTTATTTAATTATTATAATTATTATTACTACATTTTTCAAATCATTAAAATTTCAAATTGGACAGGTAGCATGTTCCATGTCATGATCACAAACATAAAATGTCCAGTCAACCTGTAACCCACTTCTTGCTGGATTGGACACAGGCACCATTCTTTAGGGCATCTCCAGACGCCTTCAGCCGTGGAAGGAGTTAATGTATAAATATGACATTGATATAATTGTAATTTCATGCACTGTTTAATATCGTGCTTATATCTGGCAGCATTTCTTGTCAATGCATCATAATATTTGAAAAACACACAAGCATAGCAACCTGTTGCAGCAAGATGTGACTCATATTCTTTGTTGACATCTAACAGTATTGGTGACTGAAGAAAGGGAACTTTGTCATATTTTACAAGTGTGTGTGGCACGACATGAGGTGTTAGAAAACAGGTCACATCACAACAGAGCTCAGGTTGACATTGTCATTGAGGTCACGACGGTCACAGGTTTTTATTGAGGACTTACGATTTGGTATAATAAAAAATCAACAATTACAACAATTACAACTTTTAAAAAACACAATCAGGACATAAATACATAATTTCATCATAGACATGATAGAAGTAGTATTTTGAGATTTTTTTATTTTCCATTTCTAAAATAATAATGGAAATTATGTCAACTTAGTTCAAATCAGGATACTGGTACCTATTAAATATGTAAGATATTATTGGGACCCTATCACAAAGCTCTTGTATGCACAAACAGATTGTAGTGCTCTAGTAGTATGATTCGCACCAAGTAGCAACCAATATGCCAGAATTCCATGATCTGTTAGTGAATAACAGGGCTTTATCAAAGGGTGCCCCGATTTATTTTATATTTTTGTTTATTTTATTTTTAAATTTGGGTTTAGAGTCGCTTTCTAGATTCTAAGTGCCCAGAAACGTTGAAGAGTGAAAAACATATTGGTAACAGCTTTCTAACATGTGTAATAGATCATGATAAAGTTTGGTTTATTTTACGTTATGTTTACTCATTTCCTTGTGGTGTATAATTTCTGATGCTATATAGATCTGCCATTTTTTTTCCAGAAAAAGAAAGTTGCCTTTGACTTGCTGGTAAGCAACGTAAACATAGTTTAGTTACCTCATATGATTTGATGTGTTTATTTATTTCTCCATTGCTTGAATAACTGCACTAGGTTTGGCTGTGTTTCAGTCTTTAGATGAGAAATTTAGACATGTTAGAGGAGTAACAATTATGGCACTTTTGGAAAACAATTTTTAATTTATTTGGAATAATCAATGTTAATATTAGGTTATAACCCAACAAAACTAACACCTTGAGTTGACATGCTAATACATTTATTTTTTAGACTTCTAACTAAAGATAATTCAACACTGTCTTACTACTAGTACACTTCAAACCGAACTTGCTGAAAGGGCGATACCAAAATATGCAATTCAATTTTGTACAGTAGTTTGCATATTTTTCCAGTAGGTATGACATTCTGTATCTTGCAACCATTCTCCATGTTCAACATGTCTAAGAAAATAATATTAACACAGTATTTGTTATGAGTTTGCGAGGGTTAATATAATGCTTTGGTTCCTTTTATTTTCAGTTTGTTTTAATGTTTGCTTTTGTTTGTCTTGATGAACTTCGGCATGACGTTTGCATGTGTTTGTTTTTGTAATTTATTTCTTCCCGAGACGGTGGGATGATCCTGAAGATGGGTACGTGCCTGGTGTCATCGTGACTCGATCACGAGATTGAGCCGCCAGATTTGAGAATATTGATCGTGTCGAGGTCACATTGACCCATGCTTCCAGTCTCTCTATCCTAGGATTTACACGTCTGGCATCTGAGAATTATTGCAACGGAAATCAATCAAAGTTTTAACAGGTGTTCATCAAATTCTGAGGTTACAGATATTAGGTGTCTGTGTTATAGGTCTCTAGAGAAAAATGTGACTAATTCATGCCAAATTACATGGATATAAAAAAAAAATGGATGTGTTTTCGAGCTTGCTATTAATAAGAAGCCATGCCAGACACATATGAAAGTTAAATTTTCAAATCAATGGCAAATGGATAATAATGTTAGAAATTGTTATCAGCCATGCTCAATATGAATAAAAACAAGCTTTTCTTTTACAACTGTGAATAATTCTTTGTGAATTCTGTGTGTCAGCTGTTCTGTACATGCATATTGAATTCTGCCACAGAAACCATCGAAAATCTCAAAGAAATAACTCCTGTTGCTGATTACGTAGTTGGTTTTGGGATTATTATGAAGAGCCAATTTCAAGTGTATTTTCCTCATAATCTGAGTTGTCAGTTTAACTTTAGGTAGGAGTACTGCAGCATTTGTAGAACATAGTTGAGTCATAGTTAGTAATCACATGAACACCAGCTTGCACTGATGAATCAAATATGCTGACTAGGCTGTGAGATTGACACATCTTGAGCTGCTGTGATGGCTATGGAAATGTCTTCCAGTTCTATGGACATTGATGCAAATGATCTTGCAGTGATCATGGTGATGCAATCTTGAAAGCAGTTCTGAAATCTAATTTAATAATAAAATTAAAAAATCATTGTGATGTTTATTAAAGTTTGCCATGAAATGCATTCATTTTCATACCCCTATTTAATAAATTCTTCATGGAGTGAAAAAAAAGAGGAAATCAAATATTATAATTTTGTATTTTGCAGAAACTATCTAATTTAACATTAAGAATGTTTGCACTATTAATAAAATATATGTTTACTCAAAATATTTAGTGATAGCTATATAGATCTAAACAGATTAACAAAAATTAATAATGCAAAAAATCGTGAATTTGAAATTTTCATTCTAAAGGTAGTACAAAATAACAAATTGTTTTATTTTTCACAATCTACCTGTACTAATATGAGTATCAATGCATGCATTTAATGCCAAACTATGCCAGCTATTAACCTTTCTGCTGGAGACAACAAGCCCTGCAATTGAGATTGCCCCAGCAGCTAGAGGGTTAAAGGCAGCTACAGCTGTTACAACTTTACTAAAATCTGTTTCTACTTTTCCAAAACTGTTTTGTAATGTTGTTTGGCATGAAGCACCAGGGGTTCTTCCTGCTATTAGAATAGGTTTGTGTATGTTATGAGTAATACGTGTTCAGTATTGTAGTATTGGTATTGTGCAACATACCACTTGAATTTCAAAATAAATATGTAGATACATGGAGTATGTAATGTATTAGAACCATGAAAAACATTAATTGTCAAACATTTATTCAGTACTCCAGATAATTAATCAACATTACATGCAGAATGCAAGCCTAATTCTAATTGTTCAATGCAATTCTAATTGTTCAATGTCCAAATTATGTAAATTTTGGAAATGTAACATTATGACATCTATGCTCAGTGACTGATCAGCTGGCTAGAGTATCACACTGACCACACCCCAGGAATGTTTTTCTCTTCTGTAATCAGAACAACTTTACTTGCAAGAGGATGACGTTTATGTTTATGTATACCTGGTATAGACCACTGTATAGTATACGCTGTGTATACATTGTGTATACCGTTACATGGAATGATGAAGATGAGATACAATCAAGGTGTGTGTGAGAGAGTATGTGTGTGTGTACATGCATGTGTGCATGAGTGTGTGTATGTGCATGTATGTATCTGTGTGTGTGTGTACGAGAGAGAGAGTATGTGTGTGTACATGCATATGTGTGAGTGTGCATGTGTGTGTGTGTGTGTATCAAGGTACATGTCAGAAGGTGAAGGCTACATATTACAGCTGGCTACATCTGTATGTCGATATCCAACACAAGTACACTACACAAAGTTGTTCCTGTTAGACAGTCAGAAGCCAACTTTGTGTAGTACCTATAACTCAACACTGTGATAAGTATGTTTGTGTAGATGTAGCTTGTGCTGCTTATGTCTACAAAGCCGTGAACAATGTTATGAATGTTGTTGTAACTGGGTAATGTTTTACAAATTTATATTTACCAGGGTTTCGGAATATAGTAAGTTCAGATACTTTTACAAAATTAGATAATTACCGTATTGAAATTGTGCTACAATATTTTGTTTGGTTGTCAGTGAGTTAATTGCCCCTAGGATTACACACATCATTCGGCAATGAAAATGATGGTTTCCCTTCCTCGTGTTCCTGCTTTTATTTTTATCTCTTCAGCCCGGAAATGGTTATCTGAGCCAGGTAGTTCCACTTCTTTCTGTACGTGCTGTAGAGAGTTGCGTATGTAGCCAGCCGCTTAAGCTGGGTGAATATATTCTGCGATTCGGTAGAATTCCAAAAACAAGCCACACTTTCCCACCAGATCAATTAGCAAATGAAATTCACGGAAATGATTTGTCTGACCATGTTTGCTTTCATCTGTTCTAATCCTGAGAGAGAGTGTGTAGTTTATGGCATTATCGTTTTCAGATGGAAAGTATTGACTGCAATCACTCTATAGCTGACTATAGAATTCTATGGCTGTTTTAGTGTTATGTTCTAAAGTTATTGCTGAATGGTCTGTTTGTTCACACAAAATCAACTCTATATGTATAGATTGTCCTTGCATTTCGCTCACAATGAAGAAAAAATAAGGTCTTCAACTACAATTGCATTCTCAAATCCCTGAGGAGACTAGTCAATATACCTGAATTCTGCATGAATCTCCTACCTGGTACACCCAGTCACATGATGAAAATACAATGAAAAATTACATTGTGTGCAAGCTCTTGAAGAATATAAAATGTGTTTAAGATCTTATCAGGACTTTCATGGAGAGCTTTTTCATCATTAATGTATTTAGCATGTTGTGTCGGTTTCAAATATATTATTCAAACTGGAAGATTGTAATCAAATTACAATATTTTACGAACATGATGAGGTACTACTTTGTCGTGCTAGACTAAATGGCTGACTTACTCACTTAGTCGTTTCGGTTTTGCACAACGTAGTGACCTTGCCCTCCATCGCCAATCCTAACCACATTTACCCTAGCTAATGGGTTTAGGTAAATCAATTTAATTTACATTTTCCTTAATTGTCTTACAGAGATTTACATCTCAGGTCACCATTGTCTATAGATGGAAATAGTATTCTGAGCTAGTTCACTAGCGAGCTGGGGGTCATTGCAAACTCTTGAAGAATACCTGTAATATATACATTGCAAGCTCTTGACAGATACCTGTAATGCAGACATTGCAAGCTCTTGATGAATAACTGCAATGTAGGCATTGGAAGCTCTTGCAATCTTCACAAATTCCTGCATACCAGTGTATCATTTCTTGAAGCTCGCTCTCGTCGCAAATGGGTGAAAGATTCCGCGACGTTAAACTCTATTCACTCACTCTCGAAGCTCTCATATCCACTATAACCTAGTGCTCTTGTAAGTGCCCGATCGCTGTGTATAAGAGATCACTACGAGAGCTTGTTGTCTCATAGTAGATATGAGACCTTTATCACTGTTTATGAAACGATACCCTCTAATCAGCTATGTAGACTTGTAATACAAGCTCAGCCAATGAATTATCAGTGCTAACCGTTTACACATGGTAAATTAAAGTTGCATAGAAGTACTGAAGTGTAACAGTAGGCTACTAGATAACATTGGATATTTTGCTGTAAAATTAGACATCTAAGACTAATACTATCTGTGTCTGTCTGACCTTCCCATTTGACCTTCATGCCTTGTAAATATCGAATCCATCATGTCACTACTATTTGATGTAAAAAACATAGTTTGCAATATACCTTTATATATTTAGTAAATGTTACTGTCCACAATATACCAGGGTTGATATGTACATGTACATTTGACAAACGTTACAGCAAAAATAATAATTTGAAGTGTCTTATAGCTTATCAAATGTAAATTCGATTTTAAACTCATGTGCATTCTGCAGAAATGTTGCAGTGGAACCAAGTCCAACCAATTGACAGTTAGATAGATTGCATTTAAAGAAAATATCGCATGGAAAAACTTCTGTCTGGAAGCAATAGCTAAATTTATGGAAGTTAGAATCTCGGTGTCAATCATATGTTAAAGTATGAGTGAGTATATCGGTAGGAGATGACAGGAAACTATGGCGAGATATTAAAGTAGGAATACGTTATCAGCTGCTGAGAGGTGGTGGGTGGGATCGCTTTCTTCAAACACTCCACAACCATACACAACCATACAATAGTTGTAAGATTCAGTGCTTTAATAAGTATAAAATGATCTTGCTATAAGACAAATACTAGTACACCAATTATATGTCTATTTCAAAGCAACATTTTCATGGTATTTATTACATGTACCATTCAGATGTATAGCTTTAGCGATATCGACCAAAGTTTTGATATGTTAAACTATGCTTAAGATGGTTTTGTGAAGCTGGTCGTGGCAAAGTGACCTATAAAATTGATTGGCAGCCGGCTAGGTGTAAATGACCTTGTTAATTGCATCAGGGAATGGTGACTGCTAGCTATCTGAGTAATGGCTAGTTTGCTTTGATGGCTGATCACCTGGTACAGCTGTAAATAGTGTGTATATATTTGCATTTGTTCACAGAATGTTCTCATTGAGAGACACATTATGTATTGAAGGCAAATTGATGAAGATGTATTGGACAAAGGCCTAGTTAATTATTTATGTTTGATTAATTGATAGATAATTATGTACAGATTTTTCAAAGGTTGAACTTTACGGCATGTAATCATGATTAAATGTTGATTTTATACTGTAGTTTTTACCATTAAGTCTTCAGTTTGGTGATGAAATGAAAATGTGTTTTAATCTTGTCTTTTAGTCTTGTATATTTCTTCCTGTTGGTGTGTGTGTTCATGTGTCTATCTCAGTCCATGTTCACCATGTTTGCCCCAGGGTGTTGCAGCCAGAGTGAGGCACTTGTGTTCTAACTCCATCAACAAGATTGCGGCTACAGTATGTTCACCCATCAGGCATGTAGCTAGGGGTATTTGTATGTAGATTCACCAATAACTGTACTGGTTACGGGCCTATTATCGCCTAAAATATTAACGTTTTTCTGGATATTTGTCAACTTCATTATACTTACTATGGCTATAGTGTGACCTTATGGTATATTCAAAGTTAGCTGCACCACTTTGGTTATAGCGCGAGCGATGGCAGAAAACAGGGTGGAAATAGGCCTTTTCATGCCACTGGCGATAATAGGTCCTGGGCGATAATAGGCCTGTAACCAGTATTATGTTTATGTTTTATTTATAAAATAAAGTAGGTGAGGAAATTGATGTGGATGTGTATCTGTGTATAGGCAGCTACGTGCATGCTGGCAGATTTTTTGGGTGAGGGTGCCTGGATGTGTGGTACATGTTCACCTGTCTGCACCCCAGGTTGTGTTCAATGATATTCACCTGCATATCCTGGATACTAATCAATAACATATATATCATATCCAATCTTGATTGAGAAGCATTCCATGACTATAAATTACTTCTTCATCAATGTCTCCAGTCTCAGACTGCTTCCAGTGAAAGCAATATGCACAGATCTGATGTTGGATCCGATTCCTAATATGAAGTCGATATTAGACTTGAGAGAGAGAATTTCATTAACTGATTGTGAAGAACTCATTTGAATGCTGTCTGCTAGGGTACGGAGCAGCATGGCAATACCATGTCATCATGAATCATGGTCTGGCCAATGCTGTTATGACATTTGCATGATTGTCAAGTTTTGCAATTATTTTTTTTAATATGTAATTTTTCCTGATCGTGATTTCCTGATTGTTGAGTCTTGATGTTGAAGATTTTTATGAGGAAGAAAAATTTGTAAGAAAAACTGACATAAGTGAAAGCGTATTTTCAGATTTCCCCTCAGATGTTATCAGCCCTTTGCCCTTATTGCCAGGTCTGTAGGTGAGTGAGTCATGGCAATCCCCCCCTCTCCCACCTGGGATCTTGCGTAGCTGGAATTTATCTGTTTTACTATTGCTTACTCAGGTCTATTGAACAAAGCAATACTTGTAGTTAACCCACAGTTGTGTACGATTGTATGTCTAGTACCATGGATTAACGCGTTATCTCAGTGAAGCCTACACTTAAATCACCCGTTAGCTTGGCTGTTTTCTGTTTTGTTGGATGAAGTCAGATATGCTTGGTGTACTGAGGTCTAAAAATAACAGTCGTGTTTGTAAGAAGTTGGCGTTCCACTTCCACCAACACCTTTAGTCATAACCTGTTTTCTTCAACCATGTTCATGAATTATTTTTTATTTGACAGTTTCAGAAATATAGAGTGTAAGCAATATTGATGTTTGTGATTATTCGTCGCTTGAACTTTTATAATCTGTTTTTAATATATGTGAGATTTCCATGCAGACTTGCAAGCTTGCATTTTGTTAGGTAAATCCCATGCAGTAACCACGATATAACAGACTTGCATTCTCATGGACTGTTATGTTATAATTCCAGTAGACTGTCACTTTATAATTACCATAGACTCACATTATGATTCCCATGGACAGTCACATTATTATTCCCATAGATTGTCACATTATAATTTCCATAGATTGTCACATTATGACAGAATTGCAGGCAGTACAGTGAGACTTTCACAATATGACAGATGTACATGATATGATCAGTCTCAGTAATTTCAACATTTGAGATCTAGAACACTACATACAGTTCAATGAAATTGACTAATTAGTTGTATTATGTAGGAGTTATGATATATTCCATTGGCAGTGATAACAGGCTATTCTTGATATTGACATATCTACTTATGAGTGTTGATGTGAGTATTTCACAGGCCGCTATTTCCTTCATGTCCTCCATTGAACTCCATTGAGCTGAGCCTGCTGATATCTATGTGATCTATTGAAGGACATTCTGTAGTCTGATGTGTTCTATATAGCTTCAGGGTGGTTAACTTCTTGTGTTCTATAGGGACTGAGAGTGGTTAAACTACTTATAGCATGCATGTCCGAATACCAAATTAACCACACACCTCTGTGTTGACAAAGGCCAGTATTTGCCTGTGAGCCCATGATTCACCTGTTGATTTTGTCAATTCGATGTATACTTTAACCGCATTGTCCCCATTCCGGCTGTTGTCCAGTGTACGAGCGTTGTCCAGTGTACGAGCGTTGTCCAGTGTAGGAGACAACAGTCACACAATTAAACTTGCTCGATCAGTTACCGGGTTTGTTGCGAGAAATTTGGGTATCAGTGACAAATGCTTATGGAGAGGAGAGGACCTGTGAATAATTGCTTCTTTTGTGGGATTTGTCACTGCGGTTGGAGTGAACTGTTGTAACATCTCTGTATGGGACATGATATCTGAGACGCGTCTTTGTGTGCTCAATGTAAAGGAATTGTATCGGTTTCTTTAGGAGTGGTCTGGCACTCTGATAGTGAACAGAGAGCCGTTGGATAAAGCAGATTGCAAAACGATGATGAGAGAATTACATGGATTTACAGCTATGAAATTGTATCGATAGTGCAAAACATGCTTCATCCAATGACCACTTTATAATGTGTTTAATATAAATATTGAAATTATTGACAATTTTTATGTTAATCTGGGAGTACTGAAGAACACGTGTATTGCAGATTAAAGAAAGAGGATCTAGACTTGTCAGAGGGGTACACTATTATGTTAATGGTTAAACACAGATTGTCTTTTCTCTTCTGTTTGAAAAGCTTGAAATATCCTTTGTAAAATATTTACAGCCTCTGACTTCTTTTAGTTTTTACATGTTCTAGTTAGCTGATCGTTTTGATGTGGTTTTCAGACTGGAATATTCATGACTTGTGCAACTAGCATGAAACAGATGCGTACAGCACTGCATGAATTAAGTTGTCATGGCCAGGAGATGGAGAAGTGACAATGTATGCATCAGCAGGCAATGGGTCCAGAAATTAGAGAAATGACAATGTATGCATCAGCATGCAATGGGTCCAGAAACTGGGTGTGATGCTGAGGGGGATCGGCCATAGCTCAGATTGCTGGGAGTTTGAACATGTGCTGGAATACTCAGAAACAACAGAATTACGTCATTGGAACATGAGTAAGGAAGAGGGGGTGGGGGGGATGGGGGGGGGGGGGGTAGGAGTGGCTAAAGGCTAAAGTACGCTACATGAGTACAATAGGGAGGAGTGTATGAGGATCAAACTAGCACATGAATCACAGCCAACTCTGATAATGTACAGTTCCTCGTTGGCAGGACAACAAAAGCTCAGCTCAGATTGAGGGTGCCGTTTAACCCTATGGAATAGATAACCTTTTCTGGCGTAGCTTTTTACATTAATCCTTTAAGATTTGGAATGGGGAAATAATGTTTGGAGCTAGAACACATTCCATAAGGCATATCATTGCAGGCAGGCAGACATACCCTCATACCCTCAGACAGACAGGCAGACAGACAGGCAGACAGACAGACAGACAGACAGACAGACAGACATACCCTCAGACAGACAGGCAAACCCTCAGACAGACAGGCAGGCAGACAGACAGACCCTCAGACAGATAGGCAGGCAGAGACAGACCACAAGCGCTTGTCATAAATATTTGATTCCGTAATAATAGAATAACACTTTGTTACTCTATTATTACCGAATCCAATATTTGTGACAAGCGCTTGTGGACAGACATAGACAGACAGATGGACAGACAGGCTAGCTAATACCTATTCCAAGACATCTATAGCAACAGGAAGCTGTTTCCTTAGTACATGTACATGATTTACACGATGTAGGTGTGTGTTATTGATTTGCTGTATGTTCACGCCTCCCCCAGCTTCTGCTACATACCATTAAATCTGTATCGAATTAAAATGTCAGACAGCCACTCAGTAATCTGCCAGACTAGAGGTTCATGATTGCTTTCCTGTCCCTCCACAACCACACAGTCTGCTGTCTAAAGCTAAATCATTATCCCAGATTTTCACAACTGGTTACCAATGGATGTACCATTATTGAAATTTATATAAAATAACGTATAGCATTTAACTCACACAAGTTATATGTAATCAAGTCGATTTTTGTTACAGTCTCTGACAGGATTGATTCCAGGTTTTCACAACTGTTACTAACAGATGTGTTGTTTGATGAAAGTTTTCAAATTTAAGTAAAATGCCAAGTGTAGCATTTCACTTGCACGAGTTGTAAGTTTTCAAGTCACATTTTGTTACAGTCTCTGACAGGATTGATTATTTGCCATGGTATAGACATGATAGATGGTATTTGGTAGTATATGGTGCCCACTTTCATTTGAATATATAGTTATAAACGTTTTAATAGTTCAGGGCCCCGTTCCATGAAACAATCTTGGCACTACAATTGTCATGTAAACGTATAGGAGTAACGACTCTCGTAGGCTACGATCGTTTTGTGGAACGGGGGTCCTATGGTGTAGTTGTTCATTAGTAAATAGGAAGTTGGAAGTTAATTTTACTATCATAGATTTGTAATTATGGCTAGTTGAGTTTGGACAACTTAACTTTTCTTCAACCGTATGTATTTCTAATGTTCGCTGATTTTGGAAGACTAAGTTGTGCAAACTCAACTAGCCATAATTACGAATCTACGACAGTAAAAATAACTTCCAACTTCCTATTTACTAATGAACAACTACACCACAAAACGATCGTAGCGCTACGAGAGTCGTTAATCCTATACGTTTACATGACAATTGTAGTGCTACGATTGTTTCATGGAACGGGGCCCTGAACTATTAAAACATGTATAATTATATCCAGCAATTATTGCCGCAATGCACTGATCTAAATTTTGATTGTACATTAAACAATTCAATATTATTATTAACTTGCATGGCTTTAAATAAAATAGTTATTCTCCTTGCATCAGTTGCATAGGACTATGTGATTTATAATGGGAGACAACTCTTCTCATATTGTTGGAGGCTAATTCTTTCCTCAAAATCAACTGTCTAGCTCACGTATGAGACGTGATGATTTTATGGCACTTGAAATGATATTTTATTCATAGAAAGCTGATGTAAAAGAATGCTGAGTGGTGCTTTAAGCATGTATGTGCCTGAAAAGAAACATTCTGTGAATGTTTAACATAAATGTTCATTATGTAGGTTAATACTGATAGACACACCATGTTTATATGTAGATATAAGAACCTGTGAGATCAGTTTCAAGAGCTATTCAAGTCGACTTGTGATTACGGTAGTTAAAAACCCTACATTGTCCACCAAGTTGTTCTACATCGACATCTAGGCTTGAATTAAGTTTAAATCATATTGTATGGAGATTATTATAGTTTATAGTACAAATTGTAACAGGAAATCACAAGATCGTTCAATAAAAGTTTATTAATATTTTGCTGCACTATGTCACATTAACTGGCAGAATCTGTAATCATAATGCATCAGAGATATAGCCATGTTTTATTAGATTATGCATTATCGGAATGACTTGTTCAATGAAAAGATATTCATATAACAATATTAACATAATCATTCTAAGAATTATATTGACTGATCTCTTTCTTACGATGAATACATTGGTACAATTTATTGAAATGAGATATATCAGGGATCGAAATATATCCTAGTTATTCTAGACCTATTCCGTCCTAAGAATATCATTGGAATGTATTTATTCAGGAACACATTAATAAGTTACATTAAGCCAGAGTCTATTAAGAGCATTTCACAGCAGGGTTATCTTCATATCAACATGGATCAATGATTAAATGGATATTATCTATAATGATCAATTAGTAAAGCACAGTAGTCATGGTAGTGGAGAGGTAGAGAGTATCTTATAGGCCAGGGTATCGTTTCTCGAAGCTCTCGTAAAGTTATGGTCCCATAAGACTTACGAGAGGACTTATGGTAGTGGTAAC
>JAUTBV010095084.1:0-17260 GCA_032361325.1 Lepetodrilus fucensis
ATAATAATAATAATAATAATAATAATAATAATAATAATAATAATAATAATAATAATAACAACAATAATAATAATAATTAATTAATTACTTGATATACATGTATTTAGAGAAATTCAATATCTCATCAATATGCTGATTTTTAGACAGTGTTTTCCCATGTTACGCATGTATATTCGTTGCTTGACAAAATGTTTATCTGCAATGTAAGAGTGGGTGTCATCTAGAATGGAATTGTCACACCTAGTAAAAATAACACATTGTAGCTAGAGAACATACAAATTCAGTGAGGCACATATCAAAAACACAACACATAGTGTTCATGACCTTAGTCTTAAATCTGTTTGCAGCTCAATTTGTAAAGTTTTCATTTTTTTCTACACTTGTATATTTTGTATGTGTTGTGTATACATTTAAGTGCAGTCGACACAGGGGTGGTCCAAATCTCTCCAACAACTCTCGGGCGTTGCCGCTTTAATACATTTTACAGCTGCGTGTTCAATTAGAACATATTTTCTCAATACATGCATGTAATTAAATATTGTTCATTTTTCCTTGCCCAATAACACAAATTAAAGCCATAGTTGTACATTCACAGCATTCTTGAAATAATATGTTTTTACAATATGTTTAATTATAAAATGCTATGTTCTAAGATGTGAAGTGATATTTTGAAAGTGTGTTTGACAACATGCATTAGGCTTGTGTTTGAATCCCATCGTGGAAACATGCAACTATTCTGCACATGTATTATACAATTGTGAGATACAAAAGAAACCCAGATGTCAGACTCCAACATAAGCAGCATGAATAATATTGTGGCATGAATGATATTGTGACACTAGCAATTATATTTTCACTATTTTTGTACATACATGTACATTATAGACATTATCCAACATGCTTTTTATACACAAAGTCTGCATAAACAATACATACCCAGTATAAATAATGGCACGGAAGAAGACTACAAGGTTTCAGACTCTTGGACAATAATGTCACTGAAGAAGACTCTTGGACAAGTGTAATATACCGTAAGTTATATTGTAATAGCAAAGATTTATAACTTGCAAAATTAAAGGATGGGTTTTCCCAAGAAATAAAAGTAGGATTTTCTTATAAATATACAACACTTTTATCTTTGAAGAAACATATTGTCACCTCTTTGAAACATTAAGAAAAATCAGTCAAAATGTATCAAAACTATTTAAAATTCCAAGATTAATAAAGTATTGATAAAAATATAAATGGTGAATTTCATGTTCAGTGTTCTTAAATAAATCAGTTTAATATCTCAAAATCATCTGAGAACATATTGATGTCATCTAGATCTATGATTTATATATTCCCACTCATACAGACAACCTTTGAATTTGAAGTCAACAAGTGCGTTTACACACAGAACACATGAATATTTATTACATGAAGATTCATAAATGAGATAAGCCCTCAAACACAAGGTTATATATGGACATATAGTTATATATGGACAAGGTTATATATGAACATAAGGTTATATATATGGACATGAGGTTATATATGGACAGACAATTAACATCCAAGCATACTTTCCGTGTTGGCTAGCGACTGATGAACAACCATTGGTAATCTCATTGAATCACCTATGTAACCAGCCGTCGTAAAACACACACATTTATTACAGGGGTCTCTACACTGGACCTTCCCAGAAGCTGAGGCCGTCTAGAGTGTTATGTATGGCTGGTTTATAGATTAGTTACGAGCTGGCTCGGGCCGTCATGTGGGTGGCCATGAAGACCTTTAACATGGAACGATATCCATCACCTTCCCTCAAGTCGTCCCTCCACTGTTCCACATTTTTATCTCAACTTTTCCCTTTATTTTTCTCAAATCTTTTTTTTTAAGAATTCCCTTAATTTTTATATATATTTTTCTCAAGATTTCCCTGAATTTTTATATATATCTTTCTCAAGGTTTCCCTAGATTTTAATCAAGCGTTTTTCTCAAGCTTTCCCTTAAATGTTCTCAAACTTTTTCTTAAGTTTGTCCTAAATTTTAATCAAGCATTTTTCTCAAGCTTTCCATTAATTTTTCTCAAACTTTCTCATAAACGTACTCGGGTTTTCTCTCAACTTTTCTGAACTATTTCATCAAAATTCCTTAAATTTTCAATTCACTTTAAAATAAAAATTAAAAATAATTAAAAATAATGAAAACTAAATTTCTATGCGGTAACAAATTGAAATAAATAAACAATAAAATATACTCAAAATACGACAGAAATTTTAATAAAGAATTAGAAAAAATAACAAGTAGAAAATGTACTACTAGCCTAGGTCATGGTTAGTAAGCTTTAAGGCATAGCGAAGATGAATGTAGAAATATTATCATTAATAAATGTTTGTCATGTGACTGCAGCTCTAGCGACAAACATCTCTAACTATGATAAATCATAACGTTAATTGACACTGACAAATAATCACCAGACACTCTCCTCAACATGAAAACATCATAGACTCCAAGAAAGGCTTTCCTTGTGACTTATTAAGTGAATAATCTGACAGTGTAAAGACTTCTACTGACTTGTCCAACTCAGCGCACTGCTATCTAGTTACCAGCTTAATTCACAGGAAGTAACTGATTTCTGAAACTTTTAATCACTTTTAAGAAAAAATGCAAATTCCTTTGAAGGTCAACATGTGCTGAACATAAAATGATGTGTATTACATTTAAGACTTCAAAGGTATGATGATTTCTTGATTGATTATTTTGTAAATGGCTTGTGAAAGTCGAATTAACAGGTTTTCTGTGTAAATAATGCTGAACAACATATAAATCCACTATGGCCATCATCATATCACAGACAGAACACATTAGATGCTCATCACTGAAATGCACCAGCATCTGGGTCCAATCTGAATATTTCAAACTGACATTCATTCCACCAGACAGATATATATATATACTGGTCAATACAATATTCCTCAAATAAAGTTAAGACACATGGCATATATTGAGTCAGACAGGATGGTCATCTTATCCCTTAGTATTTCCAATTTTGTCCATTAAATAATGATGTTGCATTCCAAATTAATACTGATAATTATTCATTATTGAATAATAAAAATGATACATGTTTGGACCAATTTTAAAATGAGGTGAGCGAGTTCGAGTGTGTTTATAACACCACTCATGACAGTATTTCAGTCAGGCGTGGCAGCAAGAACGTAAGAATGGGTGACACGTACACCCATGTTGTGTCGCAGCCAGTGTGTGGGCTACAGATGCACAGCACGCTCTCGCGCTTGCTCCATATCACTAAAATAGGAACCACATGGCCATGGAATCACCCAGAGTAACGGATTTTAAACGAGTGTCGTTACTCAACACGAGAAATGCATTCTAAATGATGTTCAAGGACCGCCTACTTGAACTACTCTAAACTTGAGGCCTTGGCCAGGGTCAGGGAACAAGTAGAAAGTAATGGAAATGAATTGCTAAATTGCTTAACGTCTGTCTCTGGTTTACTGTCATTATGGAATTCTAGTACGGTATGGATACTGAAACAATAGTGGCCATTACAAACTTTGTCAAAAGAAATGACAACAGGGAACATATTAAGTTCTAACATTACTGGCATGCATTCTAAAGAAAAGGTAAAATGCCAGAACAGGGACACAAGAATTGACTCATGAGCCACAATAATTTTACCAATGGCGCCAACATGCTGGCTCCAACTATTTCACAAACATGTCTCAGTATTTCAACTACATCATAGCCCATAGAAGAATGCCTTAACCCTCTTCCTGCTGGATTAGGCACTGCTCTTCAGGGCTTCTCCGGTTGCCTTCAGCATGGAGAGGGTTAACCAACACATTGGCATACATACATGCAAGTGAAGTCTTAGCTTTAGGCAGTTGTTCTCAGATTAACTAGATTTAGAAACAAAGATACTGGTGTAATGGGGTTGGTTATTCAAGTAGCTTTCGGAATAAATTCAAGTAGAGGTCTAACTACATCATGGCTTGACTTGAAGAAAATTTCATTTGTGGTAGTTTCACATTCCTGAAGAATAATAATAAATTATTTATAAAAAAATAAAACTGCGAACACGGGAATTTGAGATAAGTATACAATACAATCAGTTCTGGTTGCAAACATGCAATGTACCAATCGGATCTGATAACTCTAAATTTACCATTGACTGGTTTCCTTGTGTCGTAAATGGGGACATGTACCGACCCAGTCAGTGAAGATAACTCTATTTTATCAGGGATAACTCTAATATTCAGTTTATAATGTGCATTTTGATTGGTTGGTAAGGAACTTGTGGCTGTGTATATAGGCCAGATGACCTTCAACCATCTCCATGCTGAAGGCAACCAGACATGCCCTAAAAAGCTGTACCTGTGCCTAATCCAGCAGGGAGTTAATACAAGAAACCAGTGGATTGAGCATATAGGATAACTCAATATTTTTTTTTAATGTGTTAATGTAAAGTGGAAAACAACATCATGCAGTCAAACTTCAAAAGTCATCAAGTCAATGATTTCACTGGGTAAAATAAATATTAGGAAAATAAAAAAGTATGGTAAGCAGAATAGGAAAGCTATCATGACAAGAACTCCAATATTCATGAAACCACATCTTGAAATTTAAAGGATGTCTTTCCAGTTGACCATGAAACAATCAACCTGAATACTGCCTTGTAAAATACCATAGATGTCATAATGATAGATAACTGTATTAATATACAATTTGCACACAGGTATAAGGTACAAAGCTGTACAACAATATTAGAGCATCCACTCTCTGTATAATGATCTGCATATTCAGAATTCCTCACCAAAAACAGGTATACGGAACAAATCTGTACACAATATGAGAGCATTCACTCTCTGTATCATAATTTGCATATTCAGAATTCTTCGGCAAAAACCCATAAATAAAATTGCATGGCATATATAAACCTGGAACTCTTCCCAGCACTTCAGAACTATCTCTGGACCCAAGAGAGCCTCATTATGACAAGACACAAATCATTGAATTCACTGGTGAGCTATCTGTTCATCTAGCAGTGCCCTGGGGGAGTCCAGCGGCATGCAATCACATATCTGAACTTCTTAACAGCTCTGCCTTTCATCATGGTAAAGAGTTGGTCCCCAAGGACGCAGCACACAGTGTTCTCTGGCATGGGAAAGGTGTTAGGGACATGTATCCCAGAAGTCAAACCGTTTAGCGGTACACCGATGCACCGAGATCAGAGTTATGCCCCCTCACTGTCTGGAAGACAGGTGGTCACTCTGGCAACATTTGCAGGATGCCGGGGATGGTTGCCAGGGTAGGGAGTCGATGGAAAGGTCTCCGGGGCAACCGTAGGAGGACCGTGATGCTCTATGAGACTGGGTGGAGGGAGATAGATGTCTGCGTTCGTACATTTGGATGTAATAGAGGAGATATATGATGATGGCTCCCAGGGAAGATATTCCTTGCATAAACACCGCTAATTAGGCCTACGGTACTGTCTGGCTTAGGTGTATTTTGCAGATGGAAAATATACAGCATATTCATACGGTGTGAACCAATAAGAAAAGAATGTGACTTATATCGGTTGGCCTTAAGGTACAAAGATATACAAAGAATGCAGATCATTTCATAGAGTAATTGAATGTCAGTACAGGCTAATAGCATACATATTTAATGTCTGGGTGTCTAAATTATTCCTAGGAAGTTTCTCCTCTAATGCTAAATTGCAGGGGAATGCCAGACTCCCCCCCCCCCATCCAGAAGACTTAGTTTCTTCCCCCAAATTGCCCCCCATACCCAAAAAAATTGCACCATAATATTATTTTGGAAAGATCAAAACATATCTTATTTATTTGCTCTGGTCTCATAGATATCATGGATATAACATTGGCTGTGCTTTGTTAAGAATGTATACATCTCAATAGGAATTAAAAGATGTAATAATATTAGTTAGCTTTAATTTATGCTTTGCCATTCCCTATTGCCAATACTCTTCATGGCTTAAATTTGACTTAATCCAATAATAAACAGACATTGTTTTAAAACAGGCTTCAAGAAACTGCTAAAATTATTTACAAATGGATGTTCTCTTGGTGAAGCTAACTCCATTCACTTAAAACATATGCAAATTAATGTCTCAATTTGTGAAGCCAGTGTTCTATTAGCATGATTTAGTATTCTCCCAATGACAATTCTGATGCTCGACCCAACCCTGACACAGTGATTAGATGGTTGTGGTAGCGAGTCCTGTCACTACCGAGTTTGTCACAGAGGCTACTGTATGTATGATCTTACTGTTAATTATGCAAATGACCAGTAGCTGTGCTATGTCATGGCCTAGGTGCAAACCCGTTAAGGTCAAAGGTCAAATGGTGAATATGCAAGAGAACAGCTATGAATATTGTGTGGATTAATTAGTTTATGAACATAACATCAATGACAACTGTGATTCCTGCAGCAACATTAAGCAATACATCAATCAATATTTGATTAATTAAAAGATTTGTTAATTGATTTAAATGCAAATTAATTACAATATTTTCTTTAATAATTTTATATAATAATATATTGAATTACCGGTAATGCAAGTATGTAACCCATTATTAGCACAATGTGTCAAGTCAAACACAATTCTTTAAACAAAATAAAAAATTGTGAAATATAGAAAGGTCATAATGATGATAACAGTTTCAGAGAATAATAACCATTACACATGAAATAACAAATGCACATGCCCTCACTGAAACCAGGTACTGAAAGATAACATGGCTGCTTTATTTCGAGTCCAATTCCCAGCTGACATTCATGCAAATATCATAGGAAAGCAGAAACCAAAATCTGAAGCCAAACAAATCCCATTGCCTTTTGATGAACTCCTCCTAGACAATCATTACACTTTAAAACAATAAACATGTGAAAATAATAGCTTCTGTGTGGACCAACCACAGCCATGTTGACATTAATGTAAATACCAGGAGACATGGAAGAAAGCTCACAGAAATAGGACCATGTCCTGTGAGTAGAAGCAGAGGTCTTCCAGGGGCTATTGTCTGGCGTGTTGGATGCAACAGGGATACAGGATTCTGTGCATAGCTGTCCCGGAGGTCCACCCAATCTGCCCATCTGGTCTCAGGCATGTCCAGGACTCGCAAGCTCTGAACATGGTCAGCAGCATCTGCTGATGCCACTGGACAAGGGGTGTGTTCAATCAGCACAAGGCTGAGCAAGCCGCTTAGCTAAACTGGTTCCCTCTCCCATATACCATTCATATGACTCTTTGAGACAGTGGCTTAGTTTGGTAAGCTGCTTGTAAGCCCTTGTGTCTTTGAACGCACCCAAGGAACAACCTGAGCTCCCAGTGTCTTGAACACACCCACAATGTCTGCTCCCAATTGTGTGCAGGTATTTCTTTCCTAGTCATGACACAAGTGTTCATATGCACTTAGGAAAACATGTGAGGACATAGCTGGCAAGCCGAGGAGTGAAGAGGATCAATCATCTCCTGTGATGACAGACACTCTCTCACTGTGATCGCTGTATGCTGACATAGGCAATCAAAATATATCATATTGTAGGTACTTGTATCTAACAGACAAATCTTACATCCTAACATAATATATTGTACGGCATATTCTTCAAATTACTGATCATACAATACAGACACAGTAGAAGACAATGTCGCCACAGGAAATCTGGCTTATGCATGGGAGTCATTGGGTCCACCAGACAGGCAATGGGATAGTTACACTGTAGTCCACAATGGGCCAGTGGATCCAGAACATTGGGTGTCATACTATTACTGATAAGAAAGACTTTGTGAAATGACTGGAATTATACAAGGTTTGTATCTGGCCAAAATCTGGTGAAATTTGGAGTCAACTGGGTTAGTTTTGTTTCATTTTGTGACGACACCAGGACTGATGAGCCATTAAGGGTACTGGGATCTCGGTACTTCATAGGCAATTCCATAGCTTCTGGAGGTCCAGGAGGTCCAGGAGGTCCAGTAGATTCCCAGTCCAAATAATAACTGACCAGGTGCCCGTTGCACGACGCTCTTGTAGTGCTACAATAGTTGTAACTGGGCTCCCGCCACAATAGAAAGCATTGACGTTACAAGAGCATCGTGCAATGGGCACCTGCATGTCAGCAAAGACTAAGAATTACAATCTAAATGTCTCTGAGAGAAGTCATCGGGTTATATTATTGTGGATGTCTAAAGGAACCGTGAGAGACTAGCTCAGGCAGGGACACCACACTCAGGGACACACACTCAGGGACACACACTCGGGGACACACACTCAGGGACACACACACTCAGGGACACACACTCAGCACATCTGCCAGTCCGGTCACAGCATGGATCAGAGCACTTACTACAGACACACTAGGGAATCATCCAGCACCAGGAACATGCCACAGGAACAGCAAACCACATGGGTGTTCTAGAGCAGTTTCAGGACACACAGGTCAGCCAGTAGACCAGGGCTGTGTTCAATCAACACAGGGCTGAATAAGCCGCTAAGCTAAACTGGTTCCCTGCCCCATGTACGGTTCATGCGACTCTTGAGACAGTGGCTAGTTTGGTAAGCCATTTGTAAGCCAGTTGCAAGCCTTTGTGTCTTTCAACGCATTCCTGATGGGTCCACAACAAGTTCTATATAAGTGGGAAAATGATTTTAAACACCCATTGGGAAACAAT
Organism: Lepetodrilus fucensis; assembly: GCA_032361325.1. Lineage (NCBI taxonomy): Eukaryota > Metazoa > Mollusca > Gastropoda > Lepetellida > Lepetodrilidae > Lepetodrilus > Lepetodrilus fucensis. Next base: position 8,702 of record JAUTBV010095084.1, read on the forward strand.
AATAAAGAATCTGTTTGGATCATGTATCTCTTTGACTCTTCCTAGCCAGGATACTAGGAGATACTACTCAGAGTCCAATCCGTCTTTATCCTACGTTAAAAGGTTATAAGTACAGTGCATTTTAGATAGATTAATATGGACACTCCATCAAACGATACCAACTTGTGTGCGAATGCATGCCATATTTTTCAGCTACACCACTAGCACACTTTGACAAATTGCGTGTCCATAGGTTTTGATGGAGGCTACCCTCTGCCGTCAAGACAGCATCAAGCTGTACGCTATGATGGTCAGAGCTTCTTAGTCTACTCAGAGTACGACTTGTTCTACAGCACTGGAAATTATGGAAATATGACTGAGTTACAGTATAATGACAATAATTAAATATTAATGTCGTCAAGAATGTGTGATAAATTTGGAGGTAATTGTTTGAGTTAATCTCAATTTGACCTGAATTAACATGTCCAGGAACAATGCTGTTAATCACAATTGACTTAAACTAATGACAGAATAATGACAGACTAATGATCAACTAATGACAGTTCAATGACAGTTTAATGTAGACACTATTGTTTATAAATATCATAAACCATTTCTGATTATCAATCCAATGATCTCACCAATGAGAGAAATCTGACTTTTCTGAGTACTTTTTTTGTGCTCAACTCGTGCACTATTCTCAAAAACATGACATTTTATTAACAGAATTCTCAGTTGAGTAGGAAATCGTACTCAGAAAGGTTTCGTAATCTCGGGGTCTGGTGTACATTAACCAAGGGTAGATTACTCCATTGGACCCCCATCCTCAATATTAAGGCTGGATTTAAACTTGGTATCTTTGGTTTTTGTAATCTAACTTTAAAGTATCATGGAATGTACACTTTTAATATGTTTCCAAAACTAAATAATTAGAATCTTAGATACCACTTTTGTGGATATTTGTTTATGATTAATTCAAGTTTCAACATGAAAAACAGGTCAAATTCTTCCATTAATATTCTTAAAAGATTTACAAGTATTTGCAAGAAGTGAAGCATATTTAAATCTCTAACATTATATATCCTACGTGCTTATCGGTAACGTGGCTAGGAATAACAGACTGGATAAATCAACTGTTTATGTAAGAAGGTTGATTCTGTGTCAGATTTAGACACTGACCCGCATAATAACTCGCGTCTTTATAGGAACCGCATTATGTCAGTAAGCTTGTAATAACAAGGCGCTACTGTATAAATACTCTCCATTCATTGGTCTGGTAAATAAGGGTAATCAACCAATCACGATCCTCCTTATTGAAATTGAGTCGGAAGAGAATGTCCAAAGTCTTCAGTTATTGGGATTTCATGTGTAAAACAATTTTCAGATGATCATATTTTTGTATACAACATGTTATACCTTAATTAATGTTTGTTATTTGTTTACAACATGTTTTATCTTTAATGTTTAATGGATGTTTTGTTGCTTGTTTGTGTGAAAAAGATTATGGAAAAACTTATCAGATAAGTAATGTTTTTTAACTTGTCTTTAATGCTTTTATCTAAGTGCAGACACACACCAAGAATCCAAATTCCAATCTAAAATAAGAAATTAAAGTAATTAATAATCGAACACTTCAACTAACCAGTATAAATTAAAAAACTTTTCATAGTCATATGAAACAGTATGCAATCAATATAAAATCCACATCTATGTATGATATCACATGCTCCTAACAGGTCTTGGCCAGCAGGGTTACCCCTTTGGCTCAGTCGGTAGAGCGTTGGACTTACAATCCAGTTACTCAGGTTTGAATCCCAGGATCTGCAGTGGTCCTGTTTCATATAGATATACAGTATAACCAACAATAATATCACTACTCTGGTAAGGCAACAAAGTATAGGATTACATTGTATCTTCAAATTTTAACTGTTTTGTAAATAATTCCCCATTTCAGCTCATCGATAGCACACCTTATCTAAGCAGCGTGACATTGGTTCCAATAGACATTTCCACATGCATGCACAATGAGAAGTAGATAACATCAAGGCTGGTGTACAAAGACTCCACGATACAGCCCCTGGTATTATCTCAGCCATTGGTAGGTCATGCTACTGAAGTATCGCGCCCAGTCGATCGTGGAGACTCCGGGTGGCGGAGTTAAACCCAACCCAGAATTGTATCCTCCCTCCGCGTAAACCTCCACGTGGATTGTTGCTGTCCGAGATGGGCGTGGTTTTTCTCGGGTACCCAGGGGGATTACCCGTTTAGGACACGGTGACCACAGCTTTGTAATAGAAATTATTCAAAGGTTTAAAATTCCTGAAATTCCCCAAAAGTAATACGAAGAAGCATTATCTCTCTTGCCAAGAATCGACACAGTTCATGTAGATAATGATACAATTAACCTCCTTTCTGCTGGTGGCAACTGGAGATGCTCTAGGCTATAGAGCAGTGGTTATGGCTTAAACAAGCAGGAACAGGGCAAATTGAAAGGGTATTTATTTTGGTTGAGTTTTTCACCAAAGAGAACAGAAACAGGTTCTGAGTTTATTGTCTTGAACCTCAGATAACAGAGTTCAGAATATGGTCCAGAGGTTACTACAAGGTCTACAACTTTGTCCATGAATATGGACATATGTACCTACATGCTTCCTCATTGGAGTGAACTTTATAAAAACATTTGATATGGAAGAAGAGGAGAAGGAAATGTTCATTGAAGTAGTAAAACATAACCTTCAACATTCTGGATTTAGCTGCAGTTGTGCTGTAAAGCAGTATTAGATTAATACAAAAAGGAAGAAGGATGCTATGATGTATGTATAATGTCATGACTACACAGTATGATGGCAAATATAGATCTACATATTGTAGAGATATAGCACACAGATGTACATTTATCAAGGAAAAGTGCATTCAAGGTTAAAAATATGGGTTAGTAGACATGCATCCATGTGTATATAACACATGTTCTCATGATGAGCATATAGACCGGTAGACATACACATGGAACATTGTACTCACGGTGAGTAAACTGGAGTTGTACATATATACGTAACACTCATAGTGACCATATCACACCCAGACATATTGCAGTTGTATAAGACTGAGGTATAATGTACACTATTACAACACCTATGTTCAACATAAACCACTGCTATTGTTACAATAAACATTTTATGACATAATAAACACATTCATGATCTGGTATGCTGGATTTATTTACAATCTGTCTACATAGTAAAAACACCCAATATCTGATATTCTCTCAGGAATGTGTGTCAAAGTAAATACAGTCAGCGAGTCCAGATTGTAATATTGCATAATGCATTTCAATATGTGCTAGATAAAGGCATGTGGACAATACAAATGCATCCAATTCATACAATGTGATATGAATTGATTGAATTGTCTTGGTTATCAACAGCACAATCTTGTAATACGTGCCCTATAAACTTTTAACATGTACTTCAATACCAACTATAAGAATAATCATATTGGAAATGTGAAAGGAGATATTTGTATACATTGGCTTTGAATAATTATTGTGTACTTATGAAAATAAAAATAATTTATATGATTAAATATTTAAAGCATACATAAGTATTTCAATCATTCTATTATTTATGTACATTACCAGTATAACACAGATGAAAGGATTTTCTGATTAACTTAATTTATTATGATGCCTAAGGGTTCAAAGCATCATGTATTTCGGTCATGTTTCCATTTTAGCGACAAAAACAATAATCTTTGTTTAGGTAAGAAGTATATTATTAATGAAAGACAAAAACAATCTTGAATAGTGTGCAGTCGATCAAACAGAGAAATAAATATACATATATACTCGCTATGTCAGTAAGTGTATGTCAATATGCCTGGCTAAGTCTAGAAGCTAAATTATTTTGTCTTGGTTTCTATTACATTGGTAAATGTAGATACAAATGAATTTGATATCAGTTCATTAAATTATTTCTACAGTATTGAAAAATCACCACAACAAAAACTTTATTTCTGATTCTACCCTAATCCAATATTTTATGCATTTTAATGGTATGGTGAGTATTATTGTAACATTACATGATAATCTTTTTAAATAATATGAAATTGGTAGGAATATTTAAATCAAAATTAAAATATGACAGATACAGAATGAAGCAGTCCTGCAGCTACAAGCTGCAATTAACTGTCATATACAAGCTGCAATATCACTGGTATATTTGAGAAATTCATAAATAATCATAAATGCATGTCTTACAGTTGACATGTTGAAAATGTACATGTCTGCCATTCACAGGATTAAAGTAAAGTCACTGACACAAAACACTATTCACACCTTGACACATATCACGGACAATCCAGGAACCATTGGCATTCATACAAATATCTGACATACAAATAGATGTCACGTGACAGTCATAGGTTGCGTTGTGATTTAAAGATGGTTCAGTGCATTTGGAATATGGAATACTAATGTAAACCTTTAGAAACTTTGTCTGATATTTGAATGCCGAGTTTATGTGAGGAGTGAAGGTAATATATAGGTCAAAGAATATGTAAGAAACCATAAGAGACTTGGGCTCCAGATTACAAAACATTTTGCGTACATTGTATTAGGATATTTGTGAACAAAACTTTGTGCTGAGCATGAAATCATACTCAAAAAGGTTTTGTTTACAATAGTTTAACTGCCAATATAATAGACCTGAGAAAGTCTGTGAAGGACGAAACATTGTCGCATACTTACTTACTTATGATGGTTAAAATAGTTTTAGAAAGTTTTAAAAAAGTTTTCTAATCTAAGGGTTTGGGCTCTGGTATGAAATGGCATAACTCTAAACGTTACCTTATCTCCAACCTTAGCGTTGTCAATGCATGGCTAAGGTTGGTGGGTTACCTCAGATTTATGTCATTTTGTACAGGAGAACCGAAATATATACAGGAGCAAGTGTGCATGTATTACAACACTGAGATAGCTGATAACCAGTTTTATACTCAGGTATACACGGCACGGCATGCTGTGTCCGCCTCAGGAAACTAGTTTGAACAACTAACATACAGCCAAGATTAGCTTTCACAAGCCAATCCTTAAACCAAATGTATAAGCTCTGTGAACTGCTATCAAAAGCTTTCAGGAGAAGATAACATCACACTTAAGGTGCACCTACCCAGATACTCTGAACATTGCAACAATAACAGTTCTCTTCTTAACCCTCTCTCTGCTGGATTAGGCACCGTCACTGATTCTTAGAGCAGGCATCTCCAGTTGCCTTCAGCATGGAGAGGGTTAAACAGACACAGAGAGTATGGGCTGGTAATGCCACAGTAATCAATTTACTACATTACAGAGAATTCTAGAATGGCCTGGTACTCTTTAACAGTCATTTATTTTACAGAGAACATGGCCTGTGGCATACTTCTGTAACAGTAATCCAATTCCTCGGAGACTATTCCTGTTAACCCCAAGGGTCTTCCCAGCTAAACATGTCAGTTCCCTACCATTTATGATTGTGTGTAGCTGGCTGCATATCATATGTCCATTTTCTGATGTTACCATTCAAGATCTATATGCAACCATGAATCTGCTACCAACTACCGGTATGGTTTTACAGCATCAGTGATAAAATCTAGCAATATACACATGCATGTTTCACCACCATTTATTATCTTCTGCTCCTAATGTCCAAGACATTTACAAAAAGGACTAAATGTGGGGATAATACTTTGATGTTTGAATCCTCTTTGATAAAATATGCATGTTTTATTATCTTTGTATCCAAAGAATTTTGGCCATGATTAAAATAAAGGGATACATTTGCTTAATAAATGTTGACATAGTCAGAAAAGCTGACCTCCTGAATAAATCCTGTCTTGACGTGATGCAGACAAGCTTTTATGCTCGGTACATAAACATACATGAAAGATGTGCTTGGGAAAAAAACAAAATGGCTGCTTCAATGATTTCTACAGACAAAATAGCCATACTTCAAAGAAAGGGCTTACAGTACAATAACCACATTTATGGTGTTGATATTCCGCGGTATTGTGATAAACAGTTTCTAGACGGAATTGTCACTTGGTATGTGGTAGCAATAAATAATACAGCCCTTAGTGAGATGATCATACCACAGCATTAAGGAGTGGATGTTGTTTCAACATTTGTATCAGTACTCCAATCACACCATAAATGTTGTACAACACTTACCCGAATCATCTTCACGCTAAATAATGATTTGGATGGACACTAAGACTATTTATGATAGTGCTTTATTTCCATCATGCCACTAGGAACTTCAATAAAGGCCATCATAAAGTTTATATCAAGAACTAGCACTGCATTCCACAAGATACTTGACTACATAATTAATAGTAAGAGATAGTAGCTATAACTGCTGTACATTACATGTACTGTCATGATTTATGGCTACTGCCTACTAATTCTGATTCTTGTGACAGTACATGAGTGTATAAAACTCCAGCAATTTCACTACCAGACATGAGGACTGGTAAGTCTGAGAAGTTACCCGTCTTCATACATGTTGGCCAGTGATCGATGATATACATCTTGAAAAAACAGACAAAAAGTAACATGACATGTGGGCGTGCAAGGATAAAATGTTACCAGTCCTTGCTGAAAATAACCCATCACGGGCGTGCGTACGGGCTCTATTTCGAACACTGCAGTACATGTTGAATTGTAATAATATTATAGTTTTAGTTTAGAGCTGTTCAGTTGACTTTTTGTCATGGCAAATGGGTGAAGATTCCTGCAGCAACGTTAAACTCCATAATCATTCACATACTCATTCAATTTAATTTACTATAATAAATATATATAATTACAGTACTAGTTTCATACTTTACTTTGTGTACACTAATGTCTCAAGCTCCTATGTTATTTTAATCTGGTATACATGTACTACCACTATACACATTACATTTTTCATGCCTCATTCACTCATACAACTATGTACAACTATAGTAGGGCACTCATGACAACACAATAGCCCCAAGCACACTATCAGACCGTCCTGCTGTAAGCCTGTGCTTGTCAATTAGTTTACATACAGTTCATTTAGACAACTTGATTAGGGTCAGTTTCATAGAGCAGGGAGACTCTATTACTACTACAGAAATACTACCAGGTAAAGCATTTAGAAACAGTGTTCTTGTACATCCAGGTTAGGGTTAGGGTTAAGCTCACCTTATCCATACATGTGTAAAGGTGACCTTTGTTTTTCTTAAAATTAAATTTTTTAAATTTTTAATTGAGGTTTCTTTCACTTAAATCACGCCTTGTGAGTGTAGGGCAGGAGGAAACCTGCAACATCCAAAGTGCTGAATGTTGCAGTAAACCTGCAAGCACAGACGGATACTGACAGACCAAGGATAAGGATAAGTAAATGTTTAGCTAGGCTGTTATTGCTATTTGTTCCCTGCAGGTCCAGGAATATGGATTTTAATATTTACAAATGCATACAACATTGCATATATATACTTGGGCCCAAGAGATGATTCTGAAGGCAAAATAACATTGACATTAAGAACAAATTATGTTCTGGAACTATTCATCTTAGTCCACTCAACTTGATAACATCTAGTGCTATTATTTTGACATTTATCTTTCATTTAAATATATAACTTTACTTGATGTCTCTAGCTGAACCTGTGCCTTCCACGGAAGAGGGTGTAACCCACAGTTACAAGGACATGACCAGACAAGGGACAACTGTCATATCTACAAGCTCTGGGGATTTATACCCGGGTTCATCTCCTGGTGCTAGGGAGTCTATCAGCTGCACCATATCTCATGTTTATTGCAGAATTAGCCCTGTATTTGTCACTGGCTTCATGCAGGGCTTCATAAAGTGTTTATCACGTCGTAACTATGGCTGAATTCGTGGTATTTCCTCTTGGATGAATACGACTGTGTAGATTGTTTTGAAATAATTAAATTGGACATGTATATTTATGTGTGTGTGTGTGTGATTGCCTGTGTGTGCGCGTGCGCGCACATGTGTGTGTGTGTGTGTGTGTGTGTAAACAAGAAAAATAGAGATGGAGATGTGTGTGTGTGTTTTAAGATAGAAAAAGATAAATAGAGAGAATGTGTATGTATGTACATGTATGTATGTATGTATGTGTGTGTGTGTGTGTGTGTGTGTGTGTGTGTGTGTGTGTGTGTGTGTGTGTGTGTTTTATGTCTGTACATATGCATACATGTATATAGGCAAGTAATTAAGGCCTAAAGCTATATAGCTTGATTATAGTGCTTGAATAGCTTCTTCAATTATTGACTATAGTAGGGGAGACCGGGGCTGGTTGTAACACTTGTTTTTCCAACTGCTGCTGCCGTGAATATTTGTACACATATCGCAATATTTTTGATTTTATTGGATAGAAGTACCATTGGTGCTTTGTTTTATATACACCATTATACCACAACTCAACTCATATTTGCATAATTCAGGTTTAAACACCCACGGGTCGGCATGGTACAACCTACCCCGTGACGGGGTAGGTTGTACCATGCTGCGGGGTAGGTTGTAACGCATACAAAAAAATACACTTGTTAGTGTAAAT
>JAUTBV010095095.1:0-17258 GCA_032361325.1 Lepetodrilus fucensis
ACAACTTTTGGGTGGATAAATCAAGCGTAATTATTAGTCTCAGATCGAAATTCGTTTGTCCGATTATACATGTTTATGAACTGTGATGTTATGCCTTTAATACACAGCAAACTACTCGTCAAGATTCCCTACACCAACAATATATTATACAGTACTGTATATTACTAGCATATCCGTACTTGCCTACAATATATTACAAGTAGTGAAGCAAATGTTTTAAATATACATGTTTTAATTTCGATCCGAGACTAATTACGCTTGATTTATACACCCAAAAGTTGTTATTTACTGATATACTAGTACTAAAATCCTCAGTACTCGATAGGTATCAAAATATTAATATTTTATATGAATAAAGGGAACGTTCCGCTATTTTTATCTTGTCGTTGATACATCAACTGATCTAATAAGGAAATTGCAAGCAAACGTTGCCGTTCCGTATTATGTTAGTCATAAGACTTTGAGTTATGTCCCCTTTACTTGTATGTATAATGAAGCAAATAACAATACAACCATATTCAGGTTGTCTATCAGGGGGGTTGCAGTATAACTGTGTCTACCATACAGCAGTGGAAAGGTTTTTGGAAGTACAAATATGATTTTATGTATGTCGAGTTTATGTACTTTGCAGTTGTAGATACAAACTACTTTAAAATTACCATAAATATCTGTGATATGCCTTTAACAACAACTCTAGCAGATTACTTTAATGGTTAATTGACTACACCATTGGCCAAGTTTGGAGCTGAGGTTACAGTTGAGTTACCAAATGTTTTCCTACAGGAGAACCCTATTAAAACAGTTTTCAAAATGCTGCTATCCAATATTCATATTTTGAAGAAACAAAAATTGTCATTGTGTTACTAGACCACTCCATTATTGACTGGTAAGTGTGAGAAGTTACCCGTCCTCATACATGTTGGCCAATGATCGATGATATACATCTTAACAAAAAGTAACACGACATGCAGGCATGCAAGGATAAAACCCATCGCGGCCGTGCGGACTGGCTCTATTTCAAACACTGCATTAGGGGTACCATATACCCTGCTCCTGTCTAGCTGTTCTGTCTGTACTTTATGTCCGGTTACAACACTGCAGTGTTCTCGGGTGTCTGGGACATGTACCCGCAAAATAGGTGGTGCAGACTGCACGGCACAGCACACAATCCAACATGTACTCTGTACTGTGCTGTGCTCACTCCATTCTACTGAACAGCACTTGTACTAGACATGCGACAGAACACCTATAGTCAAGTCTCGAATTCAATGATAAACTACAATCCTGTCAATCTTCCAGATGAAATACATCATAATGTATTCACCATCACATGACAGTAAAAGAAATAAAAAATAAAACATTGAAATTTGTATATTTTAATACACCTAAACAGCCAAATATTACAACTCAGTATCTGTACAATAATAACTGTATTGTCTCAGAATAGTTACAATACTTACCATAACCATGACACATTGTTTGTCAATGTAAATTACAATATACATGTGGTACAAACTGCATTTTGAAATCAGACAATCTTTTATGTCACCTGCTGCAAAATACTACCATATTTCTCTTAATAATCCGAACAGGTAAAATTAATTGCCATGAAATATGCTTGAAGAACAATTTTCAAACCATACCTAGCAATATCTTATATAGGAGATGTGCAACTAAAAAACAACAACATCTCACTGAATTGTTTATCATGCCTTTTTTCAACAGTGTCATTGGGTTTTTTTGTATTGGGGTTTAAAGCCGCTTTCTAGAATCTTCCACTAATATCAGACTTGTCAGTTTAGGGCAGGAGGAAACCCACAACATCCGGATGCACCGGCTGGTACTGACAAGACCAAGGATGATAACTGCATTGCCACTCTACAGTCAGTGCATCCTATCAATATCGCGTCAGAAAGGGAACTTTCGCAAACGTTGATGCCGGGCCACCGGGACAGGATTTTAACCTGGATTGTGACCAAAAGTCCATTTTCAGATTTGTCTCATTACACTACTCATGAATAAACAACTTGGATATTTCAGCATACAAAAAGACCCTATAATTCTTGTGAAACTTAATTTTTTAGACACTTAACCTTCCTAGGTAACAACATACAATGTAGTACGACTCTTTCACAGCTGTCCAATAGATGTCTAGACGTCATACTGTCTATCGTCATTTCAAAAGGACAAACTGATATTATTTCATAATATACCTAAATTTGTTGAGCACTGGTATCAACAGTTTTCATATTATTGGCAGACATTGACTCTAGGCCGTCGATATTCGAGGAGCGATTCGTCTTTGCAACACTAACACACAGAATACAATACAGACTTCTGTCGTTTACGTTCAACGTACGTGTCTACAGTGTCAACATTGGCTGTAAAATACTACTTCATGAAATGTCATTTACATATTAATTGACATGGTGATCAAGAACAAGTCATCAAAATATCAGTAAATTGTCTCAGAGAACAGAAATACATTGAATGTAGCACTAGATCACAAGATCATCATTAAACATAATATTAATAAAAAAAGAAATTGTACTTTTAATAGTTTAAATATAATTCAAAGAGCTGGTAATATTTTTATGAGTTTCCTTGTGAATAACCACAGCTTCAACTGTGGTTTATCATGAACTTATTTCTCAAAGATAAAAACTTGTTTTAGGATTGTTTTATTTGCCTTTAGAATTTTTTTGTGTTTTTTTTCTTTCTTTTTCTTGGAATGAAATACCTTCATATGTACAGTCAGTTGAAGGATTGTCAAGAGTAGAACGCAAATATTGATTTATTGTTTAATATCACTGCCAGAATCTTTCACACATGTGCAACAAAGTAAGCAAAGAAAATTCATTATGAATATGGAGAGAACAAATCCCAAAACATGTCTCCTTGACAGTATTAAATTTCTGGCATTCCACTGAATTGTGTAACTCAGCTGTGATGAATATGAAATTTTTGGTAAGAAATCAAAATCCACACAGTGAGTTTTAGAAAATCATGAAATAACAACATGCATAGAACCATTCTACAATAGAGAGGGATGGGTCCTAGCATAACAGTAATCACAGAATACATTTAATCTCTAGGATTACTTCTCCATCTTAACCATTAGCTATCTAAAAATCTAAATTCATAGTATTCTTTTAGGAAAGAAACAAAAAAAACGTTACATAAATTATCATCAAAAGTTGTACAAAGATAACACATTTTGCATACAATAAATATTGTAATTAAAATAAACCAGAAACAAATCTCCATCAACTTATTATAATTATAATAAAACTGAGGAGAAAAAGAAACCTAGCGCATGTAATGTAAACAAATTATTAACATGAAGAAAAAATTAATTCCTTTAGCTTGCCTATGATAAATGGACACCTAGCATTGGTACTGGCAGGCTGAGAAATGAAAGTTGAGGAACATGCAAAATAAAAATTATCCTACCTAAAAAAAAAAAAATTAAATTTAAATGGAAGATAACATGGTCCATCGGAAACACTTTTCAAAATACCACAAACATTTCGCAGAACACGCACGTGTTTTAAAAATCATGGACCTATCATTAATAGTAATCATGGTAAACATTACACAGGCTATATCAAATAGTATAAGCCATAAATGAAATAGTATAATATATTATTAATACAACTTGTGAATAAATGATCATGGTAATCAACAAAATTGTATTTACTAAAGGATATTCTGCCATCGGTCGACAGAAAAAAAGATAAACATTCAAAATACTGCACACACACATTTCCTATTTTGTTAAGTATACTTGTGAATATTACATGAAATTCACACTCATTAAATGCTCAATATCAATGACACATAAGCATCATTCTGCATATGATTTTCACTTAGAATTCACAAACACCATTTCAATGTTATAAAACACCAGTCCATATTCCCTTCCGTGCTTGCTATAGGCAATCCCTGCTAGATCTGAAACACACAAAAAAACAGGATTCTGAGACAAATAAACAAAAATACTTCCTTTTTCCCCCCTCTCACGTAAATTCAGCTATCAAATACCATACTGATACAAATGAAGACCATTTCATCACACTAATGTTAACCTTCTCCCTGCTGAATAAAATCAAAGTGTTCTATTTCTGCATGTGATCGGGCAAGTTAACTCGCCTTCAGCAGGGAGAGGGTTAATATGATAGATGTCGTCTAAACCAGGCCATATTAGGATACATTTATTAAAACCTACACTTACATCTACTCAAAGTTAAGGTGGTGTCGACATTACCTTCTCAGCCACAGAGATGACTCCTAGTCTTAGCAGCAGGACGCTGTTATTCAGGTCCAAGTTCTGTTCCCTGACAGTCAGCAGGTCTGACTCTCGTCCATAATGTCCATAAAACAAGGGACCCTGAAAAACAATTGACAAATATTGATGAGAATAATATTTATCTTGTTTAAGTTATTAAATAATGATCATTGTTATCTTCTTTTACATTCCTTGTCGTCATCATCAACATAATAATTGTCATCATCATTATCATTATCAACATAATACTTGTCATCATCATTGAAATCAAAATCATCATTAGCATCATCATTGATTGGTATTGTCATCATCATCAATCACTATTGACAATGTTTAGATGCTGACATATGGCAGCATTTCTGCATATTTTTTTTCAATAATATGTACAAATGAATGAATTATCATTAATTGAATAACCTGCATATACTACTATACTTAGTGAAGTTGAACCTAATAGCTAAGCATACACCATCTGACCAAATTAATGTAGATAATTATTTCATAGAACAACTGGATTTGTGATAGTAACCATGGCAACCAGGATTATAATTTTCTTATCTATGCCCTATAAAATTATATAATTGAAAGCAGAGGCAATGAATACATTATAAATAATACGCTAACTGTTACTATTTCTTGTTCTTGTTTAAATAGTGTGCAAACTCATAGAATAATGTAGCATTTTTTTCAATTTCAATGTTGGCATGCAAACTCATCGAATATTGATTGCTACACTGATATTTCATTGGTAGATCTGTTGTTACAACAAATTGAGACCGTAATAAAGCATAAAACTACAACCGATGGACTGATCTTGATGTTAATAATTAATGTTGTGATAACCCAGTTGTGTAATAAGTACGACACATGACGTATAAAGACAACCCCCTGTCTCAAGTTACTGTCTTGATGTGGAGTTTACTACAGGCTTTTGTATTGACTAAAATAACACGCTGTGGTGTCACTGAGAAGCTATTGAGATGATATGTCGCTTTGACCTCGGGTGCAGGTAGAATGGTTCCGCTATATACAACTTGAACAATCACGGACAATTGACTATCCAGATACTTCAATTTGTTTTGTAATTGACACCTTGCAGCTGATGTACCTGTACTAAAACAAGTTCAAGCAACCAATGTTTTTAAACACTCCAAAAATAAATGAACACCTAAATATTAATATTATTATCTCAATTTTTATAATAATTTCCATTGTATTTAATTTCACGTTAACCCTCTCCCTGCTTGATTAGGCACATATACTGTTCTTTAGGGCATCTCTGGATTCCTTCAGCAGGGAGAGGGGTTAAAGTGATGTATAATTTTAACCCTCTCCCTGCTGGATAGGGCACTGACTTTGCTTTTTATGGAATCTCTGATTGCATTGAGCACGGAGAGGGTTAATTGCATTTGTAAGAACATGCTTAGTAACTGATCATATAGAAAGTAGTTTTTGCAATCAAGTATTGATTTTTGTGACAGAATTCTAAATAATGTAACGTAATCAGAAAGTTCAATGTGCTAACATTTACTGTGATCGATAGATGATATCATGGAAAGAAATTAATAAAACTTGAATTAATTGTGCATTATGTACATTGTGCATTGTGCATTAAGTGTTTGTCTGTGTCAGTGTGTGTGTGTGTGTGTGCATGTGTGTATGTGTGTGTGCATGTGTGCGTACATGTATATGTGTGTGTTTGTGCATGTGTGTGTGTGTGTGTGTGTGAAATATATCAACTGTACTTTAAAACCATTGTTATAGCACAAATACTTCAATTACGTTATTACACCACATTTAAAAAAGATTAACCAAAGACGGCAGGCTTACAGTTGCACTTCCTCCCAGGGTATAGGCGACGTAAGGAAACTTGGCATAGGAAACTATCCCACTGTAGTTATCTCCCTTGTTTCTCAAGGTGAACTCTTTCAAAAGCTTGCCACGGCTGTTACGGACTTCCAGACGGTTTGGTTTGGCTGGATCGGGATACGTCACCACGATGCTGTACTCATTGACGTCGATGTTGTCGAAGGCGTAGTCCTCGAATTCTTGTTCCACGATTCCTTCCAGTTTCATCTCCTCCATGCTGTGAGACGCTGGGTCTGTGTTCTGGAACTCACTGCAATGAAAGAGAATGTTTAAAACAACAATAGAAATAGTATAGATGAATACCAGTACAAAGCATTTAATCACATTTTATTCATCAGAATATGGTTAGATAAAATGTTTAAATCAAAGAAACTAATTCTTATTCACCAATGCTCTTTCTTCTGTCAATGCTCAATTTCCTTTTCTTTTAATTATTAAATAGAACACTGTTTACTATCCTATTAGTAATTAATGTGTGGGCAATGAATACTAGTAGCAATAGTAAATGCTTAATTAACCCTCTCCATACTGAAGACAACTGGAGATGCCCTAAAGAATAGTGCCTGCACTTAATCCAGCAGGGAGAGGTTTAAAAGTCTTGTATCTGCATGTCTTCCAACAGCGATATCTGTACTACATTTGGTCATAACTTAGTCCACATCTATGGTCATTAGCCTTGGTATTGCAGGCATACGTTATTGAATATCATGAATACATCTTGTACACACTCAGCAACATACATGGAGGTTAAATATGTCACAGGCAATAGATACGGCACATATTGGTACATCATGACAAGGATGGAAACACAAGCAACACAACACTCTTACTGCTTAATGTACCACTTTATACCACAACTGTCTACTGAGACACAACTGTCTACCATGTCTACTGAGACACAACTGTCTACTGAGACACAACACAACTGTCTACTGAGACACAACACAACTGTCTACTGAGACACAACTGTCTACTGAGACACAACTGTCTACTGAGACACAACTGTCTACTGAGACACAACTATCTACTGAGACACAACTATCTACTGAGACAACTGTCTACTGAGACACAACTATCTACTGAGACACAACTGTCTACTGAGACACAACTATCTACTGAGATATAATCTTATGCAATGACAAGCAACTGAAATATCACCAACATCTTTGTAATCAAATTCATGTTTGGTTATTGCTAAACCACACAAGAAGCCCGATGGCTGGTCTTCTAGCGTGACAACCCAGTAGGGTTAACGTCTAATCTGGTAATGAATAATTCAAGGTAAACTGAGACGACACCATTCTTACATCATGAAAAGACAATCCATACAAACATTCATCTTTAATACAAAAGTCAAACAGTTTGGATCAAACTGTATCCATCTCAGACAGATACATTGACAGTTATAAACCATATCACATTTCCGTACAGTACATAATCAACAATTCATTGAGTTGTACATTGATACTCGATGAATCTCCCGACTTGCTTCGACTTCAATCCAGTAAGCCTTTGTTTAACATTCCAGGCACATACTAACACACAAGGAGGTGCTAAAACGCAACGCGGACGGGATAAACCTGGAAATTTGTCCACGCTGGCGCAATGTTTGAATGTCAATCTCGATTGTTTACCAAGGCATACAGACGGCAACTGTAGACATGGTGTTAGGTTAGATGTGGGGCTCAATTTGCATGTTTCAATTTGTCAGCAAACTGCAGTTTAACTTTGATCTGGCAGAAAGTACTGCACTGTGCTGCAAGATCTGTGTGTGACGAGACAAAGAGCTATGTAGGAAATGTACATACGTGGGCAGTGATGAAGTAAAAATGTTGGGGCGTTGTTGTACAATTTTATTATAAAATAAATGTTTATATTGCATACTTCTGTTGGAAATTGAAGAGCAGATTATCATTTATCATGTTTATCAAAGCTCTTATATCGACTATGAGACGAAATAGAGCTCTCGTAAGTGCTAGATCACCTTGTACAAGAGATCACTACAAGAGTGCTTATGGTCTTGTACGAAGTTGTAGTCGTGAAACAATAGCCATGACATGTTGGTAGGCCAAGTAGGCCAAGATAATACATAGAGGATATTCAAGCTTTTTTTCTTGAATACCATGTTTATCTTGTAATCATGTATTCATCAATAATATAAATTAACAACATTTAAAATAATTAAATATTAATGAATCAACTCCATTTCAATGAATACAGAAACTGTATCTTATCTTGCTTATTTTAAGTAACATTACATAACATAACATTTTAAATGAAAGAATTCTTAACTAGAAGAAGAAAATGTTAACAAAATATGCTTCATGTGGATACAAAAAAAATAAAAAATAGCATATGCAAAGCTGATCGATATTCACAACAGTTAGAAATGGATTTTTTTGAAATTATCTTAATACTTTTTCACAAAGAATTCAACAAAGACTGTTCACATCTGTTTCCAGGTTTACACATTCCTCAGGGACCAATACCAAGGCTTCTGGTCACCTCACAGGAACACCTATTGATATGCCAATAAAATCATGGACCATTCACCAATAAACAAACAGTGGGAGCATATGGGGGAGGCATACCTCAGTATTCTTCCACAAGGAAATTCACATTGGTGTATGCTTGTTAGTTAGTATAAACAAGGTTGAAAGTTTAAAGGTCATGGGTGTAGTATTGTTATCGTCTCTGGAATGTTTGATATTTCCTAATTTGAAGACGTGGTATTCTAAATGTTTAAAGTATTTGTATTGTTTTGTCTTATTAAATATATTTTCGTTTGACCATCTAGTCAAAATTTCCAAACTGTATACAATATTGGAGTAAGAAAAAAGCTTTTTCCTGGACTCATAAATCAGCAATTATTGATAAAAGATAATTAAGTCTTCGTACAATTGGTAATATTACATTGATATAATCTAGCTGATGATAATCTGATCTGATAGATGATTACAAGCTTATCTTCAGTCTATATTACAACATTTGAACATTCACATCTGATCATGAAAGTAAAAATCTAGGCTTTATATGCACCAACGCAGATGCACCTTCACTTAAAAGACTCAAAATAATCTTATTACGAGGTCACCTTGTACCATCTTTACAATAGTGAAAACTTTCTCCTTCCTTTCAATCCAAACTCAAACAATGAATTACCAAATCATACAACTGTGCAGCCCGTTTCTGTATCAATCTTCTTACCATAAAACTCCCCCAAACCCTTTCAATGTATGAAATTTAATGGTCTCTCATTGAGATACTACCCCAGCGTTATGATTATTGGACCTAACCAAGCAGAGAAAGCTGAAAGTAGAAGATTTGAAAAGGACGAGATGAATATGTCTAGGTTAACATGATCACAATGACTCAGACAACAAATATACACGGGGAGTCCTTAACAAAGTCTTAGATCACAATGAATGAGTTCTAAATGAAGGGGCCTAGGTTTTGGTGCAAGACTTGTACAACTCTCAATACCTGCGTTCTGCTACGACGCCACTGCACAAGTTGTACATGTGTCATCATGGTCACGGAATACAGCTAGGATAATGTTTAAGCCAGCACAATTTACTAGTTTGTTTCTCATATAAACACTGCTAAATATTCAAATGAAAAAACAACAACTGAAGTTATATAATAAAAACAGATATAGTAATCTGTCGTCAAATCAATGAATGGGCATTAAATCTCTGTACTTTGAAAAACAAATTTGTTGGCAGACTATCATAAACTATGATAAACATTTTAAAGCTCTTTATACCGTTACAATCAGTACATGTAATTGAGAATTCTCAATAAATAGCAATTTGTAAATGGCACGTGAATGTTGTTGTTTAAAAATAACAATTAAAACAATAAATAAAAAACCAACACATTTCTAACTCTAAAACTTTGATATTGGGGTCCACTGTGGTATACATTGATTCAAACTATCTCTACAGTGCAGGACAAATCTATTACAGGCTATATGATTGGAGACATAGCCCAGGTAGCATTATGCCATGGTGTTATCAGCTACTTCAATGATCAACCATTATACCATCACTCACAACTATATATGGGCTCTAACTTGCCACGACTCTGTCCACGACAGCTGTTTATTACTGACGCTACATTTAGTAAGAGTAAATCTGGAAGGTTTTCAGCAATAAAACCATAAAGATAACGGGGACAATCTGTTAATCTCATCAATATAGGGTGGCCATATCTCTTGACCTGCATGTGTCAATTTTTATCAATTAAGATGACAAATGTTACCATTTATTCTTAATGCTGTTATTATGCTTCCATTTCGCATTGAAAAATATCAAGTATGGATTCTATTGACGTTGATAGGTAAAGATCTTCAATGTTATTAAATAGGTATTGAAATTTAACAATATACAGGGTACACGCCAAGATATTTAATGAAAATGTTTTTGTTATTAATCTTAAAATACTGAATCAACCAACTCAAGCAGAACTAAGCAACTTAAGGTAGGTAATTGCACATTAAATTGTAGATTTCATGGTTTTTCATGGTTTGTCGCCTTTTAATAATTACCTGAACCAAATCTATGGACAAATAAAAGATCAGAAATCTCCAATTAGTTGAGATAAACAGAAATATCCTGGAGGCAATATCAGATAATGTGGATTAGAGACAATATCCATCTTTTCTTTACATCAAAACAAAATCTCCATCTCAGAGTACATAGCCTGAAGGAAGAGCATTGTGTGTGGCCTTCGACCTCTGTATATATTAACATTTGACCTATTGATAGCGAGATGGCAGGGTGTAATTTGGGATTAAGATTTCCAATCTCTTTGTCAAGTGGACAGGTCTTAATTAGTTTAATTCATGGGGTGTATGTTGAACAAATTTTAAATGGAAAATGGCGATATCAGTTGCCTGCAGGCACTGTGGATGTAAATGTAGACATGATCACCGCCATTTTCATTCAACCAAGTCAGAGGTTAATAGCAACAGAATGTAATTTATTTGTCATTTGACAGCAGACAAGAAGCACTGATCATGATGATAGATTACGACATGGTGAACCGGAGAGTGATCAGACAATATAGGTCAGAAGACTGAGTACAAGTCAGAAAACAGATCCAGTGATTAACAGCTGGAAGAGCGTAAAGTTACATATTGCGCACAAATTGCGATAAATATACTTCCTGATCTAAAATTCGAGTCATACAATATTAGCGTAGAAATATTCTAGTCATACAATATTAGTGTAGAAACAGTTAGCTATCCCAGGACCCGAGATTATAAAACTTTTTGAGTAAGATTTCATGCTGAAGCTCAGATTTTATATGGGGATTTTTGAACAATCCTTTGAAGAGCATGAAATCGTACTCAGAAAAGTTTCGTAATCTCGGGGCCTGGTATAGCTAAATGTTTCTACATTAATATTGTGTCTCCAGGTATTGAGGTAATTTGAGCAGATTCAATGAGACATAATACCGAAAGGAGTAAAAAATAAGTCATACACACAGTTAAACTGAAGGATTTGATATCTAACATTGAACGTATTTGATTTTTTTTTCTCTTCTCAAAATACATTAACGGCTGTTATCTCATACCACAAGCCAAAAACAAACAACAAAAGCCTTGAAAAGAACTCGACTTCTGGGGTTGAGAAATAGAGAAATAATGGTGGTCCTGAGTACCGCCTCAAACCCTCTACATTACGACAGGTGCGCACTATACAAATGTCACACACATGACACCATCCGGTCATCCAACAGGCCGTAACAGGCCACTGGTCACCACTGGTCACTCCAGCAAACAATGCTTACAGACCGCATATGGCCGGACTCTCAGGGAAGGGGGACTGGACCCTCGGGGAAGGGGGGCCGGTCCTGGTCAAGTTTGGCCAGTTAGATGAACCTTGACTCCCTTCATCTAATAAAGAGCTGAATGACCAGGGATCAAAGTGCCATGAAATTATGTGGACGTTGCTCGAGCTAGGAGTGTGAACGTGAGAAGTTGGGGAGGTTTCTCACCTATGTCCATTGGGGATGGTCAGTGTGGTGTACAAGACCACAAATCATGATTTCACGCTCGTTGATGCGGACATGTTAATTCTTAAATAGTCCAATTGAGGACTTTGTTTCTTCCAGGTGACTGGATGCCAAATCGTTGAAACATTGTTAATTTCAATTAAAAAATAACCAAGTAGTGATAAATATTGAATATAAACTTTTTAGGTAATCTTCACCACAAATGCAATCATAGTGCACTCTAGTACAGATGTACATTATATTTATAAACATTCTATTATATGTACATGTACTACACAATGAACATTCAAATGTACACAAAAGTGGAGACGTTCCTCTTTCAATATATAAGGTTGTTTTAAGCCATATTTCAATCCAAACATACAGTGTTGTGCATACTACCATATTATTTGGATTGAAATAAACTTAGAGCTTCATTCAAATTCTATCACTCGTATCAAGGCTTGTCAATTTCATTGAAATATATTTCATTTGATTTGACCATGTATCTTTAGCACTCAACTCTGACAAGTTTTCCTGCTGATAAATTCCTATCAATCATTATGATGTAACTAATGTGTGATCACAGAATCTGTTTGAAACCCACCCTGACCTTGATGACCCACTTCAAACCCATCTGAAGGACATTAAGGGTTAAAGCAATTACACAAAGTAAACACTAACAGCACAATTATATCCTCCCATGAAAGAAGCAATAGCAAACCCCTGGGAGTGATTAAAACAGATGAAAGAGAATAATTATCATAATTCAAAGATTTACAATGGACAATAGCCATTCTCAGATATACTTTAAAGTAATCGATTGTTTTGCTCAGGGCTATGTATATAACATTCAATGCTTACAACAATACAATTTACAATGACAGTTAAGACTAAACCTTTAGGCCTCTTAGTTACAACAAAAGAAAGGATTAGATTTAACAATGGTTTTCAATGCATGGACTTATTACATCATAATGATCATTAAAGATAGTAGTACTAGTATGTCACAAACAGTGCAGACAGGCAGACAGTGCCAGACAGACAGAGACAAGCATTGGGTTTTATATTAATGTTTTAGTACTTTGCATGAGTTCATCGAAAAAGTGAATTCATCAACCCCAAACTCTACAGTAAATAATTAATTCCCCATGTCTAATTATGCCTAACTCACACTGGATATCGGTATCAGGAGATACCAATGTATTTTATGGCAAGAATATTAAAAATATTATTATTATATGAACATCTATCTTAATCAGTTAATGTATAATTCATGCCCTAAAACATAACTACAGTTCATAATTGAATAATACTACTATATCTTTAACATAAACCAAAATCAAATTTAACTTAGATAATAAACAGGATGTTTGCAGTGACCATGGGAACAATCTCCAATTGTTGAGAGTCATTTCCTGGAGGGTCAAAGTTTAGACTTGATTCAGAGATTGTGCCCCACTGTTCAGCTTCTGGGAGATATACCTTATCTATCAGCATGTTAGGAGTCTGGAGACAATATTGAAAGTCCAGAAACAATGTTCAAAGGAACTTACAAGCATGTTCAATATCATCAACAGGACAAAGGCAGCTGAACACATTGTCCTGTCCTCTTTGTTCACAACCACATCAAAGTAGATAGATGAAGCATGAACAGTGGACAAGATTCTTTAGCCATAGCATCCTTAATAGAGTGTCGGTAAACAGCTTAGGGCTCAATAAAGGAATGTTGACAATTTAAAAGGGTATAACTTCATCATGTTTATCATGATTATCAATGATCTTTTTAATATTTAGATGAACAAAATATTCACCAAATAGTTTCACGAAGTTGGTGGACATTTTTTATTTTGGAATTTTGTGTAAAATGTAATCATCTGATCATAACAGAAGGTATCCCCCAGAAAACTATTTACCCCATAATTATATACCACTCCAATAATCTTTCAGAATGACTATTAACCAATATGAAATCTTTGTATTATTCTAGTATTATATTCTTAAATTATGACAAAAAATGTGTATCGATCATAATTATACTATGATAATTTTATCTTAATAATATGTTGTAGAGAACTGGAAATATTCAGTGCATTTAAAAGGTAGCATTTGTTTATAACATTATTCAAACTTGTTAGCCAGATATTAGCTAGATACACACTTAAAACCATTCATGTCCATAACATTCTCAGACTGTAAAGTCTACTAACAACTTAGAACGATACCTCAATAAGTAGTGTAAGAAGCTTATAGACATAATAGTATTAGCAATTCATGACTCGTACAGTATATAAACCACATAAGCCGCTTTACATGTTTATGCAGGGGTTATATTTGACACAAGCCACACACACTGTTTGAGAAGAACTGGACTTCACAGACTATTATATGCAAATACCTCAAGTAGACATAGTCATAGACATTGAAGAGTTTATTTTTGTGTATGTATATCGTGTATTAATATTAATATGATACTTCTAACTTCGTAGCTTTACTTCTTCAGAGAGTTGATACCATTGCAACTAGATCAACTAGTGATTTCTTCAAAATAGTGTATTTCTTTTAACTGGATACAACCACAGGTGCCATAGTTATGCCCTACAGTACATTTATCCATTCTGGCAGTCAGCTGGTGAGCTGGAGTGTGTGGTTGTCTCTCAACCATCTGACCAAGGACCAATCACAGCATACTATTCTAACCATGGCAACTACATAGATAAGAGGGGAATCCCTACAATGAATAGGGGTTTGCATGGCATTTAAAGCAGATATGAGATTTATAAGTACTACATAATTGTTAAAATTGCTTTAAGTCACATAACCAGAAATAACTATTAAATATATAGATGTAAAGTGATTGGATATAACCTTGATCTTATTAAATATATGAGAACATTAATAAAGTAGATAAATATATTGAGGTATTCCTGTTTAATTTCTGCAATCTTCTGACAGGTTCTGTAACCTGTCCACTGCTCGTCTGCACAATCAGTGCCCAATACAGTTCATGTACTATCAAATTGAAAAGTACTCTAGGCAGAGAAGTCAGCAGTCGGTGATCGATCACTTACAAGCGTTGATAACCATGGCTAGCCAGAAGCAATGAAAACAATAATTACACATGCTTGATAAAATACTTCATCTGATTTCTATACTTTCCTTGTTGTGTGTTGCTCAGTTCATACGCGAAAATTAATAACACAACTTCATTAACTAAACAGCATTGGACTGGTTGTCAATAACACTTTATGAAACTATTGATATATATATACATTGATTTATTCAAATTGAAAGAAAACATTGTTCATGTAGTATATAGCGATATTGACAACCATTGCCTCAAGCATGACAAGCAAAATGTATTTTGACAGATTGGACAAGGCTATCTCTAAATCCACATTGCTCAATCAAAATGCATGTATGAATACCCACCATAACTACTACATAACTATGGTATTCAGCATGTAGTTTTCACAAAGTATTCATAATTGGTAACAGTAGTCATGGTCATCATGTAATTTAAGTAACTGTAAGGTAATGTATTTTTTAATTTTGGTTAGGGCAAATGAAATAAGAAAATGAATTTGTTCTTGTTTTTGATTCCATGAAGTATTTACCGAGATAATCTATGAAATAGGGGTGTCAACGCATTTCATGCCAAACTATAAATAGCACTGTTTACAATATACAAAAAAATCTTTTTGTTGTCTATAACTCTAACCTATGCATGCAAATTAATTACAAAATAAAATTCTTCTTTGGTTTAACTGTAAAACGGGTATCATTCATGTGTCTGTAGTTTTCACAAAGTATTGATAATTGTTAACAGTAGTCATGGTAGTCACATAATTATAAGTTAAGTAACTGTAACTTGTAAGATATAAGCAGGTAAGCAAACTGTAATTAGCAACAAGTGGTGGGATTATTGTTAACCTACAGGGCTAGAACTAGACACTCACACAGCGGCCCGATCCATTTATCATAATGTTAATGGTATCATACTGGCTAGTAGAAATTTCATGTTTTGTTATTTATATCATTATTCGGGGGAGTACATCTTAAAGTTAAGTTCCATCCATGGAACCTACAATATGTGACCCCTTCAAGTGAGGACATACTTGTCGGCTCCTAGCAACGCTCACCAAGTTTCTAAGTTATGTTCAGACGCATGCCTCGTAACTTCAGTATGGTGCATCAGATCTACGAGTGTTCAAACATATCACACTTGTCTTGTCTAGTTAGTTATCTAAATAGTTAGTCCAAAAGTGTTCTTGAGCACACAAAAATACTTACATACCATACATGTTGATCTATAGACTATTCTATGTGTGTCCTAAAGATAACGAGTTAGTCTGGTCATGCTCATGGGCAAGACATCACTGTCGAAAATAAAATACACGTTTAGCCTCAATCTTTACTGATGTATGGTAACCCTTACCCTGCTGGAATATACATGATATATATGGCATATTGTGTTTCGTTCAGCATGGACTGATGGAGAAGGTTAATGATTTAAATAAATATTACAAATGTTCTGTACAAATGGGGAATTAAATGTCATCCTGTACATGAATGATGACAGTGAAATAATGAATAAATTATGCTAGATACATGTAGCATTGCTAAATAGGACAGCCCAGATAAAAGCATTATAAATGCACAATGTACACCCAGTATATCAAGTGTCATTTTTAATGTTTATGATGACAGACAATGTCTAGTTTATGACTGCTTCTAATCATCCTGGAATCCTAGAATATATGCTTATCAGCTTTATGTCTTTGTGTTGTGTTTTGGGCTTCCTGTAGTGCATTTGACATGTTTCAAATTCAAAGTGTGCACAATATAAAATGTATACTACATACTTGCATATACATACTCATGATACTCAACACAATTAATTAAGGGCTAGTAGCCTTTTTTTGATAGTTTTGTAGTTTTATTAATTTTATTAATTTTAACAATTAAAGGCATATCACAGTTGATAGGCCTGTATAATGGACAAACAAATTTCGATCTGAGACTAATTACGCTTGATTTATCCACCCTAAAGTTGTTATTTACTGATGTACTTAGTCCCCAGTACTCAATAGTTATCAAA
>JAUTBV010095106.1:0-17258 GCA_032361325.1 Lepetodrilus fucensis
CTATATTATAGCTTGCAGTATCAACCAGAAATGTAGTTAGATCAAGTACAGTATCTACATCAGAAAAGCAAAGTTGCGAATTCATCAATCTATATTATAGCTTGCAGTATCAACCAGAAATGTAGTTAGATCAAGTACAGTATCTACATCAGAAAAGCAAAGTTGCAAATTCATCAATCTATATTAGAGCTTGCAGTATCAACGAGAAACGTAGGTAGATCAAGTGCAATATCTACGTAGAAAAAACAACTGCGCACAATTTCTGTCCTACCTGTAAACACCAATACAATAATGTCTCCATCCTCCCATGTTAACCCAAAACATCAACATATCCTCATACTTTATCCCTCTCTCATTCCTTGTCACTGTGACCTAGCTACATGTATGTCCATGCATTACAACTCCAAGACGACTAATTTCTCATAATACACCTCACCATGTTAATTAAGATCTACAGAAATCCTTTCTGTCCTCCCTGTCACTTATCCTGCTTCTCCATCTTAAATCAACATGTCTGGTTACAACAAGGGAAAGGACCAATCTATTTTTTATCCAGCTGCGATCCTTTCTGATGATTTATCAGCAAGTGGGTTCATGTTAATTACAGAGGCATGTTCAATTTAGTTAAGTGACTCTTTTGTACTGGGAGCTTGCAGCTTGTCTGCAGGATGTTCAGATAGAGTTTGTCTGAAGCATACACACAGGTATTCATGCAATGTCTACTGTATCAAATACAGAGTTAATTGGGATGATCGGATGATCAATGAAATCAAAATATACATTTATTAAGCACTGGTATCGAGCTATTGGCTATAGCTGCTCAAAGGCACTTGGAGAATTGGGTCTCTGATAGTACTGAAAAGATCAATCTCATTAAAATCATATCTCAGCACAGCTGAGATCTGACGGAATCGCCATTTACCTCACATCAGATTGCCCTTTGACCTCACCTCAACGCACACACAACGTTCTGGTCACGTGCTTGCGCTAGGCAGTGTTAGCCAATCAGTGGCTGGTTTACAACATGTAAACGGTACAGAAAGTTTGTAAATGACTCCCAGTTTTATTCGGGGAGGCTGTGATTGGCTGCGGTCAAGAGTTCAAATGGACAGATTTTGTATGGCGATTACCTGAGACCATAACAGAGCGAGTGTCATATATATATATATATATATATATATCTGTTTGAGTGTTAGTTTTGGATCTTATTTTAATGAAACTGCTGAAAAGATGATTGTAAAATGCATTGTTCTTGAGAAAGGACAGATACTTTGGTCATCTACAATCTGGGTGCCTAGTTTATAGTAACCAAGATTCCAAAGACTGGTACCCAGGGCCGTCCTGTATAAAGGAATGCAACTCTATCTTCACCCATACCAATGATATATGGCTATGATTGGAGTTAAGGTTACTTTAGAGCTACACCAGTGTGTACAGGAGTGCCCAGATGTGTAGTTTAATTGTCAAACAGTTATAGAATGACTTGATCACTGGAGGTCAGGGTATTGTTTCTCAAAGCTCTCATATCTACTACAAGACCATAAGGTAGCCATCTCTAATACATGGGGATCGTGCACGTACGAGAGCGCTATGGCATTGTATTGGATCATATGAGAGCTTCCAGAAACCGATACCCTTTCCTTTCACAGCCTCTTCTCATTGATATAAACTTTATTTAGATAATAAAAAAAATAAACGTTATTTTGAAATTTCTAACTTTGTTTGCTGATGATGATCTCAAAGGTTATATATACAGACCACATCTCAGAAGACAGTGATACATTGCGAATGTAACAGTCTGCCGTGTACTTATAGCTCTAACAATATGGATGTGATTTACCTCACAGACTTCACCACTTCATGCCTTGTCTTTATTATCATTTAATGGAGACAACGTGGGCCATTGCTGCACTGTCTTGGCAAGGTTTGCAACTTCCCCGTTCAAACAGAAGGTCTTCTTTACTGTAAGTCAAGCCATGCCTGTCTATGCGTTTGATGGCCTTGTTGCCAAAATGTGTGTTTAACCATCTCCAGGCTGGATTACGGTAATCACAATCAGTTCTTATTATAAGGCATATGTGGTTGTCTTCTGCAGAAAGAGTGTTAAACAAGATGTGGTTAACTAATAGTTAATATTGAGGCACATTTTCATAATATAATAAAAGATAATTATTATTTTTTTAATAAATAAAATAATATGATTAAGTCGTGGCTTCTTTCATTCCAATGAAATGGAAAAGAAATAATGAATACATAATTTAAGAAATACAATAAAATCATTTTAAAGTAATACAAGTTTATCTCCCTGCTGAATAAAATCAAAGTGTTCTATTTATGCATGTGATCGGGCAACTTAAGTCGCTTTCAGCAGGGAGAGGGTTAAATACATGTACTTCAAATGTATATGCTGTACTTTCACTTTCACTTTGAACTATTCCCTACCTATTGCTGCCCTGTCATCTGCTTCTCAGTTCACCCTTCTCCACAGTTAACATTGGATTTGTCAGATCATTATCCTGCTCAAGAGCGTTTAAAGATTAGGATACTTAAAACTCTTGCTAATAATGAGGACTTTACCTTGCCACTTCTCAGAGGAAGATTCAATCAGTAACCTGTTGACGGACATCACCATCATCAACTGAAACATGTTTCTATTTCATTTTGGGATAATGTCTTTTGAACTTTGACCTCACTCCTGACCAGCAACCACTCACCCCTTTGCTGTGCATTTGTCCATTTGAGGTCATTGAGTATGGCACATTCACATTTGACTTTGTATGTCATACTGGTATATTGTTATATCTCCCAAACATGATATGAAATTCACATTAATCTCAAACATGTTTTGCATGCAAATTGCCCACAAAGCACAAACACTCCCACCCCCTTACACACTAACTCACCCAACACCCATGAAAGAGCCACCCAGATCACATCAACATTAGAAATATCACCCACCAAACCACTATTTGGCATCTAGCCCACCAACCCTCTAAAAAACATTTAGCCCATATAGCCCACCAACCCGATATGAGACATTTAGCCCATATAGCCCACCAACCCTATATGAAGCGTATAGCTTATTTTACCACACCAATCGAGGCATGAAACCCACCAATAAACTATGGATCATATAGCCCAACTAGAATTGGACATATGTTACAGCTTAGTTATGCAAACAGATTCAAATCAATAATCAAATGGCTTTGCCAGACATTTTGGAGGGATCATATCAAGTTTATTTCCTGACTGCACATCTTTGCCCTACTCTACACTAGTCGCAGACAGACAGTCTGACCAGACATATACCATAAGCAATGCACTGATTGGATCAGATTTACTGCAATTATTCGTTCTTGAATTAACTTCCATATTCCCCACAACGACTAACAAGGTTTACCATCGATACATAATTATCAGAAATATTAACCATTTTAGTCTGTGTGTATACATACTTTCCACAAGCAGGTGGATCCTAAACACAACTGAAGGATTATTTACATAGACAATCAGACAACTCAGTTTGAAACTTTGATGGCGGTAGGCATAGAGGTCCTGTTTCGACTTTCTAACGAAAGCAGGAAGTTGAGAGTTGACCTTGCTGTGACCTCTGTATGAAGGTCTCTGATCCACACCCCTAATGACCCAGGTTTGTTTGAAATTAACTGTCAGAGGTGTTCAGAGGTGTTCAGAAAGGAGACGGAAGCCGTTCAGAAGGTGTTAAGCGTGCAGATTATTGGACACTGTACAGGTGTTTGACACCAGACACTAATGCAGGCAAAGCAGGAAATATTAGTGGGTGGGAGGAATGATGAAATAGGAAATCTGTGAAAACGTTATTCTGATGAGTAAATTTAGCGTATATTGCCCAGACAAAGTGGATGGGTGAGAGATGAGATGAAAGGGGGTTGTGTGATGGCGAGGGAAGATATTGTTTTTTCAAATCTATCCATATATTTCTGTACACAGCTTGACTAAAACCCTGCTGTGAATGTATGCTAAGAGTGTAGTATAGTATATACCCAATGTATGTAGTTTATTACTATATATCTCGTGTATGTAATATAACAATGTTCGGAAGCAATTAATTGTCACTTTTTAACAGGAATTTTGATTACCGTTACAAATGTGGGCATTTCTTACATACATGCGACTTATTACAGAAATATTCCTGTCTGTAATTATATGTCAAACACCTTTCATTGCCTGGTAGGATCAGTCAGTTTGACTTTGCTTTGAATCACTGACAGCTACCGTCTGTATATGATACTGTTAACATGACAGTTACCCTGTCTGTATGGCATCACTAACAGTTACCATATGACATTGTTTAAGTGTCTGTTACCATTATGTGTATGACATTGCTAAGTGGCAGTTACCCCTGTATTATATGACATCACTAAGTGACAGTTACCCTATCTGTAAAAGATCTACCAGCGGCAGTTACGCCGTCTGTGCGACATCGCTAAGTGACAGTTATGCCGTTTGTGTGACGTCACTGCCGTCGGGTCTGACAGTCGTGCATGCAACACATCCAGCAGTTAAGAGCATGCAGCTAGGAGGTACTGGAGGCTGGCCGTGAAGCATCCTAATGCAAGATTTACACCGACAACTCTGTGTTTACACATGTCAGAGTACAACAGAGTTTTGTCACATGGCTACATCGTGCAACATTCCGTGCAACATTTCGTACTGGAATCATTGGAATACCAGGACTTGCTCTTTGTCTTGGAACAGGTGATAAGAGGCTTGCCAGTATCCACTCTTTTCAAGAGTAATGGTTCCAACACAAACAGGCCAAACATTTCATCAGCCATAGATATGAATTCACCATTTTTGTCCTGTTGATCTTGGAAACAGCTTCACACCTGACCCTGTTCGGAGCTCGTGTCAGAGCCCTAAAGCCTTTCAAGGCTCTCTCGCTCCATTTGTTGATGTAGAACACTGCGCCAAGTTCGTTACAGACAATTACTTAATTGTTTGTCATACCGCAGATAAACAAGGGTTTCGCGTATGGTATTTAAGATATAACTTTAGGGTTGTATCTCATACAGGAACTTCAGAAATAGACCTTGCTTGTCAGTGATTCATAGCGTTGCTGGTTTTTGCTACACCACCACCACCACCAGACTACAAGATTCAGCTACGTGCTGGCTATGCTTTGGGGGAGGTTTTTTTGTTGTTGCATTTATCATGTTTTGAACTGAATATAGTTTTGGAAATTATCACCATGGCGATGTTTAGTGCGAAGGTTGTCTGTGGGTATAGTAACATAGAGTAAAGTTGTGTTTTATCAGCTGTGGTTTTTATCGTTAAATTGAGATGTACAAGGGTGTTGATGACCACACATCATAAATTAGCAGTTAACACTGATTCCACTTATGATAAACCACCCAGACATATATTATGGACTCCAATTAAGAATTTAAAGTAAGATTACATTATCATGATTTACATTTTAGCGCCGCAGCTTAATGTAAAAGGAATGTGTCTTTTCTTTTTAACTTGTATATTTAAATTCAAATTTTGATGAAATATTTACACACTTTCAAATAATATTTTATGTTTTACATATTTTAAATAATTATGTGCTTTAATCTGACTGTATCTTCATATTTCATAGTTTCCTAATAGCTGACACATTATTTTATATCAGTCCATTTGATAGTATGTTATAGTTTCCTTAAGGAACTGACAATTTACTTCTATCTGCTTCCACATGGAATGTCCAATTCCACCAATGGTCAGATGAGGAATGAATGATACACCCAAGTACATATTACCCTACAATATACCCAAGTATATATGTATCTTGCAATGTACCCAAGTATATATATACATGTATATGTACCCTACAAGGACTCATCATCACCATCATGTTTCTTCCTGTCTGGTGTGGTGGATTAGACCTCTGGACCCCAATACTGGCTGACCTCCTCCCTGATCAGTAGATCTGCAATAATGTATATGGTGTCCCCATTTGACCTCCTGAACAGTTTCTCACTATAGAACCCTCTCCAGCTCTGCAATAAGGTATATGGTGTCCCCATTTGACCTCCTGAAAGGTTTCTCACTATAGAACCCTCTCTATCCTGTGTGTGGTTAATGTGTTTGTTTGGGTGGCAATTTATTAAAGACTGACCTTCACAGACAGAGCGATGACCAGGTAATGACATCTTCATGTCCAGCCTCCACTGACCGTTAACCCATGCTGGTGTAATATGTTGTTTTTGAAGACCTGGGGCATGTTTCACAGAACAGTCAGTCGTAGCTTTACGAGAGTTGTAATTCATGTAAAACTTTTTATTTTTTAAATTTGTGTTTGTTTAATTTATTCATTAACTTATTCAGTAACATAGTGTTATGACTCTTGTAGCATTCCTATTGGTCTGTAGCTGCAGGTGATTAATTTTTTGTGACCAGCTGCTGTTGGAGCGATAAGTCAGAATTAGTTGTCAGAAATCAGGAATTTTAAAGAAAGTTTTTTAGATAAGAAGCCATGTTTGTGGATGTCATATTCAAAACTTGAACCTCTTTACATAAGTCACAATTTTCTATTGAAAAAAGGTAAATACACCCAATGTCAAGAGTTGTGACCCATATGATATTATGATATAAGATATCTGTCAATTCTTTAGCAATTCTGTTGATATTAATATCGATCAGTTGAAATTGAAACATACCAATATTAAAGATATGACAAATATTATTTCAATTGGTCAGAATATTTCACCAATCCTAACAATTAGTAATTTGTATTACTTTTAACAGAAACATCAGTGTACTGTTCAGCTCATGGAGGAAAGAAATTTAACATTTATTCAAATGGTCAGTTAGTCTGAATGTGCCTCCATACTGTGGTATGCACTGACCATCCTAGGATTTACAGAGTTAATTTGCTGTCACTGACAGTCTGTGTCACATCCATAGTAACAGGTATCACATAATACTGCTGGTCCAGATCTGTCATGAACAGATAGGCTAGTGCAAATAAGTGGAGGATAAGATGGTAAATATGTTCATAATAAATAGTCTCAATTAATCTGTAGTATTGATAAATAACTGGTGTGTGGTCACCATTTGAAATATTTGAGACTATGGTTATTAAACTTGTTTAATGCAATTTTTTTATGGGGTTCATTTTTCTCTGATACATTTTGGTAAAAATTGCCTCTTTTGAACAAACTATTCCAACAAATATATATTTTAAAGTAATCGTGAAACAATTAAAAATAAATTGTTTCAATGCCATTGATAAGACACTATGGAGATAAATATGATGGCAATAACTGAACAACAAGTGCTCCTGTCAGTGAGAGGGTTAAATGGATAAGACAGTGTCCATCTGATAATTGTTTGTTTGTACTGGTCAATGCAAAATACCCAAGGTGTCGTCTATTAACCCTGTTTATTCTGTGTGCATGTCTGTGCTTATTGTGCATACCTGTCTTATGGACAAGATACACACAGCAGGTTGTAATTAGAGGTGGTAGGGTGGATGGAGCATGGTGGGGTAAGTGGTTTGGTGCTGCATGAGTGGATGGGTGTCCTGGGTGGAAGTGTGGATGGGTGAGTAGGTGGGTGGGATAGAATGAGATGCAAGTGGGTGAGATAGAATGAGATGCAAGATTTGAATATAGAAATTGATAATACAGATTTGTGCAAGAAACTATGAAATACTTGGAATTGGTGTAATATGCATACATGTATTTAAACATCAACTTGTTGTCCTTTCAAGACCAGGTCCCCATTTCACGACAGCCTCCTAAAGTTGGGCACTCCTAAAGTTATGACCCAGTTTATCACCTCCTAAGAAGGGATATGACTTGTGACATGGTCGTGAAACACTTTAGGATGTGATAACTCGGGTTAGAAGCTTCTAACTAGTTAGGACGCCGTCGTGAAACGGGGGCCTGGGTTGTACTGGTACAGTAGATGACATCTCCTACACTAGACCGCGGTAATAGAATGTTGCAGCTCACAGTACATGCATATTTTACAGTAAATGTATTACATTAGTGAGATGTGCTCCTTCCTAACTACCATAACTACAGATGATAAATGCAATAGGTTTCTAGCAGACATTTCATACAGTAGACTATAGAATAATAGAATACTTTACTGCTCAAAGGAATGTCTTGTTTAACCATCTCCTTGCTTGATTAGACACATATACTGCTCTTTAGAGCATCTCTGGTTGCCTCCAGCAGGGATAGGGTTATACATGGTTGAGGCTTATTTGACTGTCTTAATACAGTACATGTGTTATATCAGGACTGTCTTGCTTTACATGGGTGAGGGTTGCTGCTCGCTAGCAACAGATCAATGTGGAATCTCTAAAGTGTGACAGGATCCATGTCCGTGCAGTGATAAGATTATAATTTATGGATACAAGCAGTGTTCCAATTGCATTCCTCATGTTCATCTTAACGACTTTCGCAATTAGCCACTGGACTTTGGACGTATTCCAATGGTCAGTGCAGTGGCCAGAATTCCAATTGACCAGTGATTGATGTGACGGCCGCAGACACCAACTGGGTGTGATACTAAAACACTTTCAGCTGTATTTAGTTGTACAGCTCCAAGATAAGACAGGTGTCAGTTACAATAGCCATGTTTGTGTGACTTATCCATAGCGTTAGTCTTTCAAATTTAAAGGTGTCCATGACAATAACATATTTATGCTAAATGAGCTTTTTATTCAAATTATGGCTTCTAAATTTGCTAATATATACTAGCCAAAGCATATATTATTAAATTAAATTATTATTATTAGTCCTTCAAATTCAAATTTGTCCTGACAATAAAAATATTTATTAAAATTATACTTCTTAAATTGCCAATTCATACCAGCCAATGTTTTCTCTTGTCTGGCTTTTAAAGCCAGATGTCCTTGTTAAGTATTGGTCTTCATTTTCCCCAAGATGATTACCTGCGAATATCTTTACAATACAATAATTACAACATTCTTGGAAAAATATTGATATTTTCTTTTTATGACCGTCTACTTCTGATTTTGACGAATAGGTTAATCACAGAGTCAACATGTCTGAAATCATGTGATCAATGGCCCAGTCAAATAGTGTTTCAGAAAGGCTTGTAAGGAATGAGTCTACCCTGGACATATATAATTCCTTCTACCAGAGAACCAAGGCTCTTCAGCATTGGAATCAAACTTGGTCCTTTGAGTTTGCGGTCAGACACATATGCTAAATATTCATGTCCTTTAGATCTACCTGTTATCATTCACCTGTTCTGACAAGGAAACATTTGACTGAGATTACTACTACAGTGTCTAGAGTCTTCTGGACACCATCCACAGATGTCTCATCATCTGATTGGTCCAATTACCTGGATGAGCGAAGAGTGTCATGGCGACCAGCATGTTATGAATTGTAACTCCCCAGGCGAGATACGGGCAATAACCACCTGTTGGATCCACATGGTCCATTTCAGCTCATGATGAATTGCTCTGTTACAAGGAACATGTCCTGAATGTCCAGCAAACATTGTTTTGACCTAGCAGAGAGCTGGAGACAGATCTGATGGATTGCTATGGTGTTGTTGTGTCTGATACGGTTCCTGTTGTTGGGCAATGTCCTATGTTGGTCATGTCAGGATATGTTTTATCTCAGGTGACCAATATAGTCACCAATGGGACCAATATAGTTTGATTTTTGCTAAGCGATTTTTGCTATGCCCGATTTTATTATTGGTAATACATAGAACTATATTTGCAAGAATCCATTCTTTCTGGCATGAATTGCCATGTAAACCCATCGAAACAAATCCTTGTACACGTTGATGAGAAACAATCGACCACTTTTAAAATGGTGCCCATTCATGGGGATTCCCCTCTATGTTAGTCACATAGAAGGGTACTTTGTGATTTATTGATAACAGATCATTTGGAAGGAAATCAATCATTGTGCATGTAGAACCATCAGTTCTTTAGGTTTATACAATATGAACTTGGTGTTTGGGTCACTTTAAGGTGAAGCAGCTGAAATACAATATGCTTTGGTTCTATAATATGTTAAGGAGAGATGAGTCATTAATTTGTCTATGGAGTAGGCCTACTCTGAAATACCATGTTACTGGAATATTGTGCAATGCTATTCTTCCATATAGGCTCCAAAGCTTCAGCTGCAACAGATGGTTCCCCACCATTTGGTATCATGTTCACTGTTAGTACATATTAGATTGTCTGGTTTATCATAGCCAATTGATAAATGATATAGATCTATATCATCTTCCTGTTTGCTTTTGGCTATGATAACATTTACTGTCTGCTTCCGAAAATTATGACATCTTCTGTCTAGTTTATGTTATTATAGATGATGTCATCTTTGCCTTTGAGATAACATTTTGATATGCTATTTTGGAAATTATGTCATTGTCTGTTTGTTATATGAATGATGTCATTATTTTGGTTAGCTATGACATTATAATCAGGTCGTTTCCATGATTATTCAAAATGTTCATCTTTTTGTGCACATATAATATTCTCATAGTTTCTCAAAAATAAAGCAAATATGTCTTTTTAAATTTGTGGATGACATGGTACAATCCTGGTTTAGTACATTCTGCTCTTGAAAACTGAAATAAGCATGACAATCATTCAGTTTTTGAAGTGTTGAATGAATTAAAGATCATCACATAGACCCATCACTGGAATCCCAATCACAAGTGTCCAAACTTCCCATTTACTCATCTAAAATATTTCACAGCCCCAACCACTTTTAATGTTTAGCCTATAACCAAAGATAATCAAATTCTTCTTGAAGACCCAAGTCACCAATGTCCAAGCTTAGTAAGTCAGCCATAGAGCTCCCAAATACTCAGATATTTTCACACCCTCGGCCACTTTCACTGCTCCAGTCAGTGTTTGTGCAAGACCTCGTTACTGTTATTTTACAAGCCAGTTAATTTCTGTATATTTTCTCTGTATGTCAGAAATTATTGGCAGATTGGAGCAGATTTATCTTTTTATCATCGATGACTCTTGATATAGGTTCGCGGGCCAGTGACCATGTATGTGGTCTGACTGCTGTGTATGTGGTCTGACTGCTGTGTATGTGGTCTGACGGCCGTGTATGTGGTCTGACTGCTGTGTATGTGGTCTGACTGCTGTGTATGTGGTCTGACTGCCATGTATGTGGTCTGACTGCAGTGGTCTGACGGCCTTGTATGTGGTCTGATGGCCGTGTATGTGGTCTGACGGCTGACGGGGCACCTCCAGTATGGTGCTGCAGGTCTGGGACGGCTGTAGATGATATCGCGGGCTGTATTTATACAATGCGGGTGGAGTCGCAGGCTGATTGCGAGTGCCGCTGGAATCAAAGGCGAGAGATAAAGGAAGTGTGATGTTTGTGTAATGCTAGGAAGCTTGCTGCTATTTACGGCAGAGCGGAAGTGTTGTTGCTTGTGAGGGGGAGGGGGGGTCAGGCCTTACCTCTGATTGTGTCATACAGCTTTTTACATCAGACCAGTCTGTGGGCATGCCACCAGCTGCACTGTATGGAGTTCGTGTACCGACTTAGCCATAACAGTGGCTGATTTCGCCAGCTGGTATCCATCCATGGACAGAAAGAATGTTTTATAATAAAACAGATAGAATTCATTGCGTAAGTATTTATCTGCCGACATATTGATGCGTATGTGGTGGGAGGTACCAGGGAGTTGCCATGTGCCGGCTACATTTACGTACAGATTCTCTAGATAATGTACAGTACTGATGAAATATTATCGCAAATCTACCTGTCTGGTTCTGATGGCAGAGATCTGTAGTTCAGATGGCAGAGATAAAATGTCTAGTTCAGAAGGCATATGATAGCTCTAGTTCAGAAGGCATAGGAGAGCTCTAGTTCAGAAGGCATGTGAGAGCTCTAGTTCAGAAGGCATAGGAGAGCTCTAGTTCAGAAGGAATAGCTCAGAAGGCATGGGTGACAACATTTAGTTCAGAAGGTACAGGTGATATGTCTAGTTCAGAATGCATGGGAGATATGTCTAGTTCAGAAGGTACAGGTGACATGTCTAGTTCAGAAGGCATGGGTGACATGTAGTTCAGAAGGTACAGGTCTATAGTTCAGAATGCATGTGATATATGTCCTGTTCAGAAGGCATAGGTGACATGTCTAGTTCAGAAGGCAGAAATTACTTGTCAAGTTCAGAAGGCAAAAATCAATTGTCTTGTTCAGAACATGCACAATGCATTACACAAATATTCCTTTAAAATTGTATTTAGATATTTTAGATCTACAAGGAAATTGTTTAATTTAAATTGAGGATTTTTTTGTTTGTTTATTCCAGTTTGTGTTATACCATGATCATCTATTATTTTAGAGTAAAAAAGCAAATTTGATCACTGATTTGTTCTTTATCCAATATAATATGCAAAAATGTTGTATTAGTGTGCCATCATGC
Organism: Lepetodrilus fucensis; assembly: GCA_032361325.1. Taxonomy (NCBI): domain Eukaryota; kingdom Metazoa; phylum Mollusca; class Gastropoda; order Lepetellida; family Lepetodrilidae; genus Lepetodrilus; species Lepetodrilus fucensis. Next base: position 12,427 of record JAUTBV010095106.1, read on the forward strand.
AACACATCTTGTATAATACTGGATGATGTTTTAATTTTCTTGAGAAATGAAAACACACATTAACATTGACTAGTGGAATGATAGTCAGAGTTTGTTCTTAAGAAGATGATGGTATTCGACACAGTATCACTGGATGAATGACATTGCACTCTCCTGACCTGTCATCAACTCACAGTGACAATACAAGCATGAATAAACAGACCAAGGGCCACTTATTTAATTTCAGTGACAAAAGGATAATGAATTGGATCTTGTTTTTTCCCCTCTGTAATTGCTGTTTGAGAAAGCAGTTCTGGGTCGGATGTGATGTTGGTTTCTCTCACATCCAAGGGTGTTATTGAATTAGAGAAGTCTGTTTTCCCTCATTGTTGTCCTTGATTATCCATCAACTGCTGTAACAATTTGGTTAAAATAAAAATAATATTGCTGCCTTTTTTTCTCTCTCGTATTTTCAATGGTGTCTGTGATGTAACTGCTGTAGTGTGAAAACTTGCCTCAATGTGTTATAACCAGCTGGTAAATATTCATTTGTGAATTAATTCCATTGTTGCTACTGTACAGAGAGAAGGTATTTTCTACTAAGTTCCTGTTGATATTGGATTTGTAGCTGTGTGTTGTAAGCTGCTCCTACGGGTCTTGTATAGAAGGGGGTTGCCCCTTTGGATCAGTCAGTAGAGCATTAGACTCACAATCCCACAACTTTGGTTCGAATCCCAGAATCAGTATGATCTTCTGACAATAGGGGCATATCATACCACACAGATACATTCTCCAAATCCACAATGTGACTCATCCTTGAGTCACAAATCCAGTCACTTCTGAGCTATACCAGGGAGTTTTGACAATTCAACAATAACAGTCCACCATTGAACAAGCCAAATATCTGTTGGGTGCTATTGAAACAGGATCACGACTGATCCTAGGATTTGAACCCTGCTAGCCGAGGCCAGTAAGCGCATCTTTTACCACACAGCCACAGAATGACCAATGAGGCTTGAATCTTCTTCTTTTATTTGAATTTTTATTCAAAAAGTTAATCCAAGTCATTGATTTGCAGCTTGTATCAAAGATAATGACTTGGATTAACTTTTTGAATGGCATTTAAACAAAAATACTTGTCGGGAAAGTATTACAGAGTATGGTACCTTTAAGAAGGATTCTACTTAGCGAAACATCCTTCGATGGCAAGGTACCAAGTAGAACTTGGCAAAAGCCTCGTTGTATATTTCAAGGGTGTGTGCATTTATAATAATGTTGTTTGAGGTAGTGTTGGTATGCCAGACTCCTGTACAACACCCAGTAAGTGGAGAGACAGTTTTTTACCCTTAATGCTCTTATCTCAAATGAATGATAAAAGTTTTGTCGTTTCAGACAGAATGTTGTTTAAACACCTATGGAATTCCGGGTTATTCTGGTGGTGTCAGTGCAAATTTCCGCCAGAGTAATCTCCCCCTGTCTCATCTGTGGCTGCTTTCCAACATGGCTGATTTCGAATCCAGCAATAAAACGCATATTATCACCCATCTTTTCTAGTCCATTTCTCACATAGTTTATAAAAAGTTTTACAATTTTGTAAACAAACATATTTATGGATAACGTAGTATTTTGAAAATGTAGTACACAGATTTGAGTAAAAGCCCAAAGGTGAATGTCCTGAAATATGAAAACCAAGAACTGGGTAGTCAGCATGAAAAAAGCAAGCCAGAAACCACAGAAAAGGAAACTCAACAGTTGGTAGTAATTTACTAAGTGTGAACTCTGATGCTAAGTCTACTGCAACTTTGTGAGAGAGAAAAAACACATAACAACAACAACCAAAAAATAGAGTATTATATTTTGCAAGCATATAAATCTCAGAAGTTTTGTCTGTTTGCAACAACTTTAACAGGCACCTGAGGTGTGAAATGAGCTGCAGCTAAACCAGTGTGAGTGACAGTTGTCAGAATGTATGATTGACTTAAATTGTGCGAGTAAATAGTTGATGTAATTAGTGTAACAGTATAAATATTAATGTAAATAGTGTCACATTTGTGAGAATGCATAATGACTAAAACTGTGGGTGAAATTGTTACTTTAAACAATGTTAATTAGATCAGAATGATCCAAGTATTATCACTCCTGAATTAACTTGTTCAATTAGTTTCAATGTATTACAATGTGTAATCTTGATGTGCATGCTCTTTCACTACTAATATGTAACATGTAGCACTAAGCATGTTTTCGAGCATAAATTCTGTGTATTACTAATATATTCATTATTCATTTTTAGTATTATTATTATTATTATTATAATTAATATCATTATTATTATTATTACTATTATTATTATCATCATCATCATCATTATCATCATCATAATTATTATTATTATTGTCATTATTTTTCAGCATGAGGACATAATTTATCCACATACAATCACGATCACCAAGGTGTATCAAACTCCATTCGCGTGATGACCTCTGACCCTAGCCTCATTGTGACTGTTTCAGAGTTTGACGAGTGTCTGGAGGGAACACATCGATGCCACCCGAAGGCGCGCTGCACCAACATGAAGGGAACGTATCGTTGTGACTGTCCTAAGGGCTACACTGGGGATGGCTTCACACAATGTCTACGTGAGTCACAGCAATACTAGTCAGTGTCAAAGACAAAAAAAATCTTTGTCACATTTTATTTATTTTTTAATGTATTTTTTTAAATAATTAGATCTATTTTAGATTTCACAACTTTTCAAAAAAAATGTAGAAAATAATTTTAAATTAAGAAAAACAATGGCAATGCCTCTGAAACAATTGTTCCAAAAATGTAGAAATCATTTTTTAAATTATTAAAGAACTACAAAGAGAGAACATCTGTCTTCTTTTCTCCCAAAAGAGATGTTCTTCTTCAGTTGGTGATCATTTTAATAGCATTTCTTCATCAAGCATTTCCTAGTGGTAAATCAGTGTCTTGTACTAAGCATATTTCTGTAAGCTCATAGATGTTCATTGGATGCAAGTCTGGCTGAATTAACATATAAGTTTCCAGTCTGTACACCATTGGTATGGGTATAAAAGTAGATCCATGCACATAGAACTACATGAAATTATACCTAAAGCATCTCTGAACTCAATGATGCATTTATTTCATTGTCCTATGGTCGATTCTAAAGTAAAATAGAAACCAATTGATGATATCAACACCAGGGTATCATTTCATTAACTACTGTAAATCATGAAATTAATGCGAGCAGAATATTAATGCAAAAAATGCGACCAACGTACATGTATTGTCGCATTTAATTGCTGCACATTAAAGGTAAGTACTGGTGAAAAACATGTATGGAGACATGAGCATTCGCATTTTATAGGTGTCATATTTACGTCTAAAATCTAGAGGTCGCATTAAATTAGCGACACATTAATTTTGTGATTTACAGTATACTACAAGACCATAAGCACTCTTGAATCGATCTCTTATACACAGTGATCATGCACTTACAAGAGCGCTATGGCCTCATAGTGGATATTAGAGCTTCCAGAAATGATACCCAGATAAATATTGTCAATGTCCAATTTAGAATTTGACATTTGTATTATTAGCATAATTTCCATGGACATAATTTGGATTCTTGTTAAATATACCTGTGTTCTCAGAGCTACCTTGTGATTTTGAGATGTTTAAAGTTTATGTTAACATTTGTTTGAAAGTGATATTAGAAGATTGTCTGACACAAGTAGGGATGGGATTAGTTGTCATCAGTATTTAGTCATGGATAGACTGTCTATCAGCTCTTGTATATAAATGTCTGCAATCTGGCAAAGTGACCGGGTCTGTGTCAAATATATCTGACTGCCACATATGCACCAAATCTGTGAAATATTTAATAGGTTTGTGTCCTGGAATATAGCTTCTCCTATCTCTCTCTCTGTGAACAGAATCCCAGTTCTCTTGAACCAGACACAAAGGCTAATGTTCTCAGAGCCGTTCCATCCAACCTCATCCACCAGCTATCCGTTTCTAGTGTTTATCACTGCATTGTAGTGTGCATAAGCTTGCATGAATCTGGTTTGACCATTAGATGGCTCCTCCATCCTCTCTCTTGTCTAGACAGCCTCATTCCCCCTCATTTCCCCCTCCTTATCAGTGACGACTTGTCACACGCTCTTCCTCGCAGGCTTTGAAGTGAAAGCTCTCACCTGAGCCCGACACTGTGCCACACACTTAGCCAGCGGAGACCCCGCGCTGATCACTGTCCATCTCTCGGGCCGCTCGCTGCTCTGCTCTGCGAGGAGACAAACATGAAGCAGACAGAAACCAGTCAAGGTGTGGCGTAGACTTGGACATGCCTAGCTGTGGCTGAGGGAAAGTTGTACTGAGTATGGAATACCCTGAGACAGCATGGCCTGTAGGTTTGCGAGGAATCGGCAGGAATAAAATGGTGCTGATACCTGAAATCTGCCTGAAAGATGCACACAATTTATCAGACAATGTGTTGTACAGACTATAGGTGTGGTGTAGTGTTGATTTACACTCAGTGAAACCACTGTAACAGGACCACCCATACAACACCATCCATATACAACATCAACCTTACTACCAGTCTGTGACCATCACTAACACCACCAGCTCACCACCCACCACCTACCACTCATGTGTGACAACCACTAACACTACCAACTGCCACTACACAAGACACCCACTAACACCAATATCCATGAGTGACACCCACAAACAACACCACCACAATCAATGTGGGACACCCACTAACACTATTATCCATGAGTGACACCCACAAACAACACCACCACAATCAATGTGGGACACCCACTAACACTATTATCCATGAGTGA
>JAUTBV010095117.1:0-17256 GCA_032361325.1 Lepetodrilus fucensis
TAGGTCGTTTTGTGGTATTTGAATCACTGAATCAGTAGTTATGCATAAATACGTTAACACTGTCGTCTATGGGATTTATAATGGTGGTTTATAACCTATAGATTGAGGGTTGTGGTGCTGCCAGGTCTAAAAACAAATATTCACGTATGGATATCATTGACGTTTCCATATGCATGATAGTTATGGAGCATCCATGAAAGCCTGTAGAGACTAATATAGTGTATGCTGAGTAGTTAAATGCATATATTCAATACATTACCTATTGCAATGCGGTTAACCAAGCACAATAAATGATACAATGTCTTAGATGGTGTTTGGAATAATACGGTTCTTTCTGGATGACATCATGTACTATATAGTATTAGTATATATATTTCACAGCATTGGAACAGAAATGTACTAGTAATGCATGTCCTCGGGTAACATGTAAAAGTATCGCTATTCTGTTTGAATAACTTGACTTCCACCAATTTACTCATTGTACGCGATGTACTCTTTTTAGCATTCAGTGTTAGTGTTCAGTTTCTAGAACACAGGATTGTAGCCTACTTATAGAGATGCCCTTAGAGAGAAAAATATGTTTACGGTAATTGCGAGCAATTCAATTTTAAATTTCCGTTTTACTCTTTATCTGGAAGATTAATTAGATTGGACAGTGACAACATAAAAGGGCAAACCACCATCAGGTTTGTCGCGTGTTGTTAAAACATTAACCTATGTTATATCCTAGTTTCTGCCTACGAATCATCAGATGTACCGAACAAAATTCGCGCAGTCAATTATAATTTTGTTGTTTTTTGTGTGTGTATTTTTATTTTTCAATTCTATAAACTGACAAGTGCATGTTCAACACAGGATTTGCGCAGTCGTTGAAGTAATACCGCAACGGCTTCTCTCATATATTGGATCAATTAATTTCTCTGTTCATCCACAGATAAGGTATTGACGTGGTTGCTTTATGTCAAGTCCGGTATGTTCTGCATTGCGGTGAGTAACATCGGTGTGGATGTACTTAGTATCCGTGTTTAACCCCCGAAACAAACATTCAGATTTGTATTACAAGTCCTATGCAAAAAGTGTCTATATACATCTATTACCAACTATTTCCGAGGATCCTACTCAATCTCTGAGCCAGAGTTGCGGTTTTTCTCTACTTTTAAGACATGATTTCTGTCTATATTTTGACTAATTTTAGAATAAGCATCGTCGCGTTCTTTGGATTTCGGATAATGGTATCTCCTAGAGACTGTGTGACTGAACGTAGATCAGATAGCCCTACTGAGGATAAAGTAGGATTTACAATGTGTTCTTTTCGAGAAGACGAGATGCGCACTGTGTGATTATGCAAAAACATGGCACCATTAACGGATCTGAAGTGCTTACAGAGACTATAAATACTAATTAAAGGTTGTCAGTATATCTAGCGCGGTAGACAGCGGCTACAAACTCACGGAATATACCAATCGTTTGTCAATTCAGTAGTCGTTTTTTTCATGACAGTTTCGCAAAATGTTATGCCATATATCATTGAGTAGGTGGAGTCTCCATTTGGAAGCATGCTACCAACATAAATCAATGTTCTTAATAACGTCACCGGTGTAAGTGTTTTCGAAATGGATGAACTTCAATGTTGGAAGAAAACATGGCATGGCGCAATCCGTTATTCAAATCTTGGCAGTCATTACTTCTCTGATGTCTGATCATCCCAGTCTCGTGTCCACATCATCCAGGTGCCCGTTGTACGACGCTCTTGTAGGCTACAACTATTGTAACGTCAACGCTTTCTATTGTGGCGGGAGCCCAGTTACAAACTATTGTATCACTACAAGAGCATCGTGCAACGGGCACGATTAGTTACGGTCATTAGCATGGTAACATGTACACAGTAGCAATGTAACTGACCTTCGTGTTAACTTCAGGCAGTTTCCTCCACGGCTCTTCACTGAGGTCATGTCCATCTGGAATAGAAGGAGACTGTGTTATACAGTGATCACGAATACAAATACATGTATCAGTATGATTATGCAGTCATCATGAACACTAGTATGATTTAGTAGCATTACATGCATATCAAATAAAGGGGCAGTGGCGGAATGTTGGACTTTGCATCCAAAGGTTCCGGGTTTCAAATCGCACCCCGGGGTACCCGACATCACTTTTTTCGCGAAAGTTACGTTTCTGACGCGATACACTGTCTGTAGATGCTGGTTCTCGCAAGGTTTACTGCAATATTCAGCGCTACGGATGCTGTGGGTGTCCTCCTGTTCTAAACTGACAAGTAGTGATATTAGTGAAATAATCTAGAAAGCGAGTCTAAATACCAATTCAACAAAAATACCAAATATCAAGCTATTATAGTATGAAGTCGCTTTCATTCTTTCTCTCTCTTTCTTTCTTTCTTTCTTTCTTTCTCTCTCTCTCTCTCTCTCTCTCTCTCTCTCTCTCTCTCTTTCGTTTCCTTGATATTCAAACCCGGAAATTCTAATTGATAAACACCAACAAGCCGTCTATACAGGAATCATCAAAGTAAATGGTATTTATACTTTGCTACGTATAGTTATGGAACACTGGGCATGTACTTAGGCATGTGCTTTTAACAAACTTGTATGTGCATGCTGTGTTTCCATATGAGTAACTAGCCTTAGGACTTAGTACTACAGACCTCTTTCTCTCATAATTGCTTCCTCATTAGTGGTTGAAATCAATAATTCATGTCCGGAAATGAAAAAAAATAATATCTATCTGCCCAGTAAGATTTAAGATAATATAATTTTCGATTATCTTGTCATTAATAATTTTAGCAATGTAATGAAGACAATAAAATACATGATAATATTTTTCCTGTTCTTGAATAAAAGCGTATTTCAAGACTACAGGCGGTACTTATTTCAAGACTTTAGTATTTATAGCGTACATGCCCACGCACTGTGAACAATAACTTTGTTTTTACGATAACAACGGTACTAACCTCACATGATGGCGTGTTCTCATAAATACCAGAAATAATCCCCATTACTAAAAAAAATATAGCACTAATCTATCCTTTTAGGATTATATATCCCTTCATCTGAGAATGCATCAAATATAATATCGTGCTCCATCTCCGTCTAAAAAGGTTTCACCATCACGTAATCTGAGAGAGCATTCGCTAACGTGTATAAATACTCGTGTAGTGGGACATCCCATTAGTGGCATTATCTCCCCTTGCCACATAAGTGGCGCTGTTTAAGAACCGGACTTTCACAATTTCCCCCCCGTAGGCGTCATAAAAAAACAAACGCGTCTATTTGAAGAAATACTGTGGAAATATCCTGACGGTGTCATTTCTCTCCAAGCCAATACTTTTAGCATTTGATATATGTTGCCTTGTCCTTTGACGATAGAGGGCGGCACAAGGCAGTCTAATTCACTCGGAGCTGAGATGGTCACACACAATCCGGAATGTCGTGCTAACAGGGGATTGTTTCTATGGGGAAATGGAAGACGTGTAATAATAGATTGTGACCAAACAAAGTCCAGCTGTTTGAGTAGATTATGCTACTAAGATTGCTCTGTGTTATGAGATTGCCAGGACTGATCCCAACTAACTAATCCCTTAGTGATTGCTTTCCCTAAGGGTGCTTTACAAGGACGTATAACTTGCTAATACAGACACGCGAATCAGTGGCGAGGATGATGGCGGGTTATAACCAGGAAAATACTCCATTATCTCTTTTATCAAAGTAGAATTACTTGTGATGGAAATAAGACGTGTAGACGTGATATATATATAATGTCCCATCTTAGTTAAGTGTAGCTCTTTGTTCCAAATACATACATCCTGTAGTAGGTTCAGTGTAGGACCTACACGTTTAATACCCCTAGGACAAGGCATATCAGAAATAGACGATGGGGCCTATTCTCGAAACGTTGTTACGATCGTACGACAATCTTAACTATTCTTATAGTATGGCTACGAACTCGTCTTAAGCTAAGAAGTTCGTAAGAACGTTTTGAGAATAAGCCCCCAGGGGGTCCGTTCCATAGCACAATCGTAAATTTACAAGAGTTGTAACTCCAATATGAACGTCAAACTGGAGTTGCTAAGAATTTACGCTGTGTGACATTATTTAAACTAGTAGTATGCATATTTTGCAATAGATAAACATTATACAACATACACGTAGCAATAGCATTAACACTGGACGTGCATTTCTCGAAAGGCATATATTAACCCCTGTCGTGAGTTCTGTTGTGATCACGTTGTTTTCGTCAATATTTCTATGTTGTGTAGGATATCTAGGGACCTATCCTGAAACGTTTTTACGATCGTACAACCGTAACACTTTTTAAGGTATGGCTACGAACAGTTCTTAGGCTAGAATGTTTCGAGAATAAACCCCCTGTTTGTATCGTATGAGAACCTATAACACTAAATATGCCACGAACTAAAGACAGACGAGGCCTGGCTTGATCGTGCATAAAACACTAGGTATACTATACAATGTATATACGATACATCTTCCCACATTGCCATAACATGTGAATTGGCAGTCCTCCTTGCTCTATGCAAAGTGATGTTACCATATAGATAGAACATACATCACAGACCGACAACACCATACATCACAGACAGACAACACCACAACAACAGAAAGCCACGGACTTGACTCGAGACCGAAGCTTGGCTACAAGAGCAATCAATTTGTATCACGGCTCTCATAATGGTAGGTTTCTACAGGGGTCTGGATCCATCCCAGGCTGTACATAAAACCCCACGCGAGTCCACATCAATTGGATTGAGCAGCAATGTAGCATGTCAGCGGGTATTTAGAATGATTGGATGTAACTGTGTTTTCGAGGCCGAACCCGGGGAGTCTACAGGGAACACACGGGCAGAACGTATACAGGTTCCACATCGATCTCCCAGTGCGAGGTTCTGTACTAGTTCTGTGGCTGGAAGCAGTTCCTCTGGCTTCAAGGGACAGCTGTTTGTGTCAGTTCCATGGCTAAAGTTCATTCTGTTCGTGTCTGTGTTTGGTCTGTTTACATGTCGTAGCAGTTCTCAAGGCACCAACACAGGATACTAATTCAATATGGTGTTATGTGTTACTGGAGAGTAATTTTAAGGTAGTTGGGTTATTTAAAGACTCGGGAAGGAGTTGTAGAGATATATATTTATCGACACATTATTTATTGACAAGTTTTATATTTTGTAAAGTGTGCATTTAATTGGTAACACAAAGTATATTGAAAACCATATTAAGTAATTAGTTAAATGGCAATTGGGTTCCTTTGGTAACCTTTTGAGAGAGAGAGAAACGCCCTAATTATGACAGAACACTCAATTAATACGTATATTTCGATACGAACCACTTACAAAATGAATGGATCTGAGGATTTCCATTCTTCAAGTGTCTGCTAGCGCTCCCTTCTAAGGACGATGAGTCATGCCCAGTAGCTTCCATATATGAGTGGTCAAACGGAACAGTCAATACACCTGCCATCCCAGATGTAATTAGATTGGCAATACTGACTCATTTCGCGTTCCCCGATCAACCGAGACCTCCAAGAATAGCCATTGATTGATCAGTAGAAACAATGCCACGCTCGCCTCTGTCAACGACGGACCACAGTTATTCGTACGTGTTGCGTTCAATAATCACCTCCGCTTGTTAAACCAAGGCATAGGTATTGTCGTATGTGAACCTCGGAACGCGCACGCACGCACACGATTACAAAGACCAAAGTCGGAACAACAAAGACAAGTCGTTATGTTTAGTCGGAACGCACATGCCATCATCGACGGCGGTTGGTCATCTTTAGACGTATCCTGGAGAGTGTTTGGCATCGATAACGATGGTATTCATCAAGCCACAATGACTGCACTCAATCGGAAGCTGGTACATCTCCGTTTCTTGGTCTCCACAACTTGGTCTGTACTGTAGTCAAACGGTATAACATTATTTTTAAGAGACAAAGCCCCGTCCTTGACAATGGCGCGAAAGGAGTTCACGCTGCGCTATATCATAGCAACCGGTGGATGCAATGGATGGTGCTAAACTGCATTTGACGTGCTCTCTGGGATACGGCGTCTATTGTTATGGTCAAATGAAATGTACTTTTCATCATGGCAAGTGATACTTTATTACGTTGGTTGCTTTCCTATTTCGTCTATTGCTGCTGCTACTACTACTACTACTACTACTACTACTACTATTAATACTACTACTACTACTACTATTCCATATTGTGTTGAGTAGTTTGGTCATTGGTCCCGTAACACCTGCTAGGGGGGTATGATATGAACTACACACACACATAAGCACAGATACGCACGCACACACACACACACACACACAAACACACACACACATACACACATTCATACATACACACACACACACACATACATACACAAGAAAGAAGAAAAGTTAAAACAATTCTATCCAAGTATAGGTAATACTATTTGTAAGTGATTGTAAATTCGCAGGGCATACAGTATGTGCAGTTGCTGGAATCGATTTGAGAATCTGGACCGTGAACTATATTATAGTCTAAGAACGAACCCGCTTGACTTCCGCTTGTAGTGACCCCTTCCAAACGATTTCCGGATTCGGAACCCAAGCGAAAACCGAAATGCCATATGGAATAATTACATTAATTTACCGCTTCGTTTCCGGAATCTCTAATCCTAATATACACTTTTTCTGTGGAGCCGTGATACAAGTATTGATTTATAAAACAGTCTTCGCATCATCCTGCATATTACGATATTTGCATTTATAACGTTAATAGGTTATTTATATAATCAAACGTAGTGTTGGTGTTGCTAATAGCACATTCCACTGTCATGTGCATGATGTAATTAGATAACAACGTCACTGGAAATTAATGGACGGTTAAAATAAATATGAAATGGACAACTCGCCAGAAAACAGGTCCCATTGCCATGATTGCGTTAAGGCCATGCAAAATTAACTAAATTGATGACAGTTATTGAACAAAAACGAGCATAGAAGATTTGAAAATCAATTTACATAATATGAAGGAATGTGAAAAGTAGAAACAGTTACTATATCTGGTAATTCAGTTTTTCATAATAGTAAATTGACACATAACACGGAAACAATAGCGATGCAATCATTGTATTGCGTTTAATCTTAAAAAACTAGTAACATTTACTAGATTGACTCAGTGAAATGTAAACGATCTCATATCGTTAGAACGAGCTATATAGACACCATTATTGCAAACAGTAAACGATAATAATACCTTTTCTTTTGCAGCAATTAAAGTAGACCTTCCTGGGTAATTTGACAAATGCATAAGTAATTTACATACCGGCTTGATAGATATAATAAGTTCGTTATTGTATATGTTACAGTCAATGTCTAAAATCAGGCAATGTGTAAAATGACTCAAATTGTCAGTGATTTTTCATTCCCAGAAACAATTTATTTAATGCCTGAAATGAAAAACTGACTGCATTTGTTTGAATGATTGACTGGCATGAGTTTAATGTAAGAAAATGAAGATTATTTATAGGTATTCACACAATTGTGTGAATACATATACAAATGTATGCATTATTTAAAATGTATTTCATCAATCTCATGCCAGTCAATCTTTCAAACAAATGCAGTCAATTTTTCATTTCAGGCATTTAAAACATTGAATATGTGAATTAAAATGCACTGAAAATGTCAGGCATTTTACACATTGCCTGATTTTAGACATTGACAGTAACATATACACATAATGCGAAACATTTTACAAATAGCTAATGACATCACTACATCCGGCACCACAGTTAGAAAACATTGACGTTAATATAAATGTTCATATCATTCTTCCTAATCATATAGGATTATATGTAAATAGGTTTGGAAGAACGTATAAGTAAGCTTACCCTGTATTATGGTAACACTTGGTAACAATTAAAGCGCGACCTTTAGAATTACGAAACTCGTGTGAATGTTCCAAAGCAAAGGAAGTCAATTCTGTTAAAGTAATATAATTACAATGTCACCCGAAACACGATTACGTTGTGTCCATTTCTCGACTCCGCAATTCCTATTGTTTGAACTCTAAATGGGAAGGAGCGCTTAAAATCAAGTTTCAATGGCAGTCGTTGAGAAGGGTTAGCACCTTTGCGAGAGAAAACACATTTAGAGAATTGTTGAGAATCCTGGTGGAAGTTAACTGTCGTTTTGTTGAAATGAACGAGATTGCTGTTATTGCAACGAGAGCTAGCTCTCGCCATCAACGATCCCAGCTCGAATTGCACTCGTCTCAGATAGATGGCACCGCGAGAGACGGTAAAGACAAACTGGTTTTTATTCTCGTCCCGTCTCTGGGTCCACCGATTATCGTGGCCATGATTGATTTCCACTCTGTTTTGGTCCTCCCAAAAGGCCAGCCGTTGATTGGCTAGTTAGTCGTCATTAACAAGCAATGGCTGTAGTTTCTCGGACATTTCGAGCACACTTCTGCAGAATCTTCGTGGTTCGCCAACATAGAAGTACCGCAATTAATGTCGCGGTCAAAAGAGGGGACGTGAAACTATGGTCTATAAGTACGAGTTACAACAGAGCACATTGTCAACAAGACGGCTTATTTAGCAAACAATCAAGACAGCTGTCGTCATGTTACAGAGCTGGTATTTATTGTTCTTTCGCCGTATGTAATGACCATATGAGTATGATATGCAAAACGACAGGTCAGCATACAATGTGAAATCAATATATGAATATGTATTATGCATAGTAATAATAGTTCTGCCTATGTGACTCTTTTCATTGGATGCCATGGAATAAGATCACATCTGCTAAGTACTGTGGAATATATAGTTTTACAGGTCAGGGACATTCAGTCGACAAATGTTGATAGTATCTACTTGTCTTCATTGGCTACTGATGCCATAAAGAGCAGTGCATATGCCTAATCCAGCAGGGAGAGGGTTAAACATCTTCATTGTCTACTGATAAATATTCTAGTTTTTACTGAGACATATTCTAGCGATAAATACTAATTCCTGTACTGTCTTCTGAAATTATTCTTTCAATGGATGATATGTTTTTCTAGTTATTATTAAAACGTATGCTCTATTGCTACTGAAATATTTGTTCTACCAATTGGACAGCACGTCTTCAAGGCTATTGAAATCTCTGCTATGAACTACTGGCAAGACTCCATTCGTGATTGTATTAGAGGCATTGTACTTGAGACTTTACAGCATGAGAATGATGATTTGGATCGATGAATCTGAAATACCATTAAAGCCTACAATAGGAAATTGAAAATGCTATGATTCAGCCTCGTTAGGACACAGAATATTCGATAAGCGTTTAAGAAATGTATTGAACATAATGCATCTTAATGTAGTCGTGATGAATATTAAGAATGATTATATTCAGATGTGGCAAGTGTGCTAGAGTTTGTGAATCATTACATTGCAAATACATCCCACTGTATCAGCGTACTGGTATGACGCCGTTTGTTTATGACATTCCCAGATATAACAGCAGACGATTTAACTTTATTGTCTTTAAACCTTGTTTGCATTGATTTTATGACAGTTGGATTCATCTGGTGTACATCACACAGTACATCACACAGTACATCACACAGTACATCACACAGCCAACATATGTTTTAAAAAACATCTAAACCAGTGCTACACATGCTGCTTGTAATGTGTGTTATGTTCAATATGCATTAGTAACGTTTTCCCATATATATCTTGTATTATATATAATGACTATCTTGTAACTGCATGTCGTATAGTTCTCTAAAGCAACATATATGAAAATAAGTACTCATACTATATAGCTCAAAATTATACGAATTCCTTCATGTGTCATCATGTCCTTACAATTCCGACGTCGCTGACGTACAATTAATGTTTATTTAAAAGGTCAATTAATAAATCTGTCAGTCATCTTCCAAACCCAACCAAATATTTGATTAGTAGAGCCTTTCTTAATGGAACGTATTATTCAAAACCATCTGCTTGGCAATGCCCATGATTGCTCGTCGGGGACTGAAATGACTAGGCTCGCGATACATTCCCGGCAAAACCAACGGCGCAGCCGCTTGGAACGTTACATAAGAACCCGCCAAGGGCCTTGGGGCCGTGTGTGACTCATACACTGGCCAATATAAATCTGTAGAATCGGTACTGATGCTGAACTGTGTGATTGAATAAGGAAAGAGAAGTCCTTAACGCTAAACTAATCAGGAAGTAGGGCCCGTATTGATCTCGGTGTTGGCCAATGTTGACCCTGCCGCAACTGATGACCGTTGTCCAGATAAGGGGGTAGCGACACTGGACCACGTCCGTTTCTTCAGGTTGACCCCCTGCTGTGTATGCCCTCAATGGATCTGGTGCTATGCAGAAAATAGCTTCTACCAGTGTCTATTCCGGAAGACGTGAACAACTCTTGTACATATATGGTTGTGTATTTATGTGTGGCATGCCAGTATTACTACCACCTACTCGCAGTTCTATTTAAAAACGTATATAGGTTTTCTGTCTTGGCATAACACCGTTTTTTTTCGGAGCTCTATCTATAGTATCTATTGTAGCGTGATTAGTTCATGTCTTGGCATACAATCTACTACTCGGGGCTCTATTTCAATTCAATATCAAAACCTGCCCAGCTCTACAATGCTTTAAAACCAACATCAAGACTATGCTCTTCCAAAACAGTTTCCTATAACTCCGCAGTAAACTTTTAACAGTGCACAAATCACTGTGTAACGATGGATGGCGCGCTCTACAAATGCATATATTATTATTATTATTTATCAGCGTGGAGATTTCCTGTCTTGCAATACTCGGAACTCTATCTAGCAGCGTGTACATGTTATACGATGACATTCTACCACCTACTCATACTAGCTGAACCTAGATGTCTACAATCCCAGATGTCTACATTTCCCCCGGGATGTTCCTTGCTTCCATTTGGCGGAACTCTGTTCGATCCGTTCTCAAATATGCAATCTATGAAATCTTCTCTTCTGAAAGGAATGTTGGGTCCAGATGAACACGGGCATTTCCGATAATGTCGTTATTAAGTTAGACTCATCCCAGAGTATAATTCTCTCATTTAGCTTTCAAAGAAGTCTGTAATAATGTACGATTGTATGGATTGCTGATAGCCGAGTCCGGTGACGAGCAGTCTGTACATATTGGCTGTGTTGCGTGTGCACTAGTGCACAGGGTCGGAGAGAGAACCAATTGGGCAATGAGATCACGTCGAGGTCAGCGGGTTCTGCCTACTGTAATGGATTCCAAGTTTGGCCTTGACTTTCTTGACCGCTAGCCACAGAACTTCTGCCAGAGGCTCAAGAGCTGTGCTGATATCTAATGAAGCCCGTTAATACAACATATAGATCGTAAAGAACCGCGGGGACCTTTACGACCAAAGTAATAAAATATGGAAGAGACTTCAAACGATGCAGCCTCATGCATTCTTCAGATGCGGTGGAACATTATTTTGTCAATAAACTGCTCTTGAGACTGTTTACGTCCAACGGGGAACAACATATCCGAGCATTTAATATATATAACTAGCCGTTGAGAAGTAGAGATGTAGAACAAGATAAGCTCGTCAGCTGCACCAATGCAAATATATAAATTCATGAATGCGTGATCGTCTGTTTTCCTCTCTACTGAGAGCTACTTGTCATCATACTGGACCTGTTGAGGAGACATCAGCTCAGATTTCACGTCAAATGCGTCAAGGAATGATCAATATTCATTCAAGCAAAATCCGATTAGTACTCACTATTCAAGTTATAATTATAAAAGACTACTTAATATTTTTTTTGACAAATTATGATGTCCGATGAGGATGGTATTGTTATATGTCCACGCACAATCACACCATTAGTGAGTATTTGTGTCATCTGACTTCGGACTGTTCCTGGGAATCCGGAACATCACAGAGAGAAAACGCGGGAGGTGGTCGGCAAACGGTGACATTGAATGACAGTGTGGAAATGTCAGGGGATAGATTTGTAAGGAGGTAGTGAACCATTGTCTAGGAGGAATGTATTAATGGACCCGCGCTCGACAGACCCAGATAAGGCTGGCAAAGCAGCGCAGCGCTGATGGAACGGGAAGATGGAGGCAGACATATGCCAAGAAAGCAATCTGGCTAAAGTGATAGGTGTACATAGTTTGCGTCTCATTACGCGTCCAAGTCGCAGTATTCATTAAACCGTAGAGTAGTCGCCTGTGTGGCGTATTGGAATACCATGGCTGGCGTATTTGGACATCCGTGGTGTCGTCTACGCACAGATCCTGATGCGACGGAATATTAGAAAACTCCTAATTCAAATGGACAATTGTTGATTGTTACTAACTGTTAGACGTGCATAGCGCTACCTCCTCGCAACATTTATATTATACATGTACCACCCATGAGACTATATGGTTTTGTTCTAATGATGGGCATGTATAGCCAAAGGAACTACACCAATTTCATCTCAACTAGCTGCATGTTAAACGTAGCTTTTATTACAAATGCCAACATAAAATAGTGCTACTATACTAGTATATATGACCTTTTTTATACGATTTTCATTTTTAATAAGCAATCGATTCATTACGTATACTAGGTAATATATTACGTTTGAAATACCGTGGAATTGACATGCTCTTAAATGGAATTGATCAATGCCGTTAAAATGCAATAACCAATACCTGTAATAAATATCGTGGCCTGAAGTAAAGCGTAGTAAATAAGTGGAAAGTCTACTAAATTCGATACGTACGTCGTTCATGGTCTAGGAGCTCAAATTGAATTTGGTTTTCCCCAGGGATACATTGCAGTCTTACGAGCTTTCTTATGTACAGCCGACCATCTCAACCAGGAGGTAGTGTCGTCTACTCCTCTTTCAAATCAACGTTATTGATCATGAGAATACTTCACTTAGCTTGGAAGTCTTGTAATAGCCGATTGAGTTACTCGCTCACCTGGCCGCATGTAAAGGAATTTTATTAAGATATCCCTGATATCTTGTAGGATTGTCCCTGACATTATCTAGCATTATCACTGACATCATCTAGCATTGATGGTCGTCTTTTATGTATTAAAATAAACCACAAGTGCCATCGACGATGCAATTTCTGCAGCTAGTTCAATCTGAATTTGACACCATGCACAAAAGAAAGCCTGCATAATAGTATCATGAACAAACTCGTATTAAGGAATGTCTAAATGGTGTTAGTATGTCTCGTGTTGAGCCCTTCCGTTAAATATTCACAGACTGTTCTTTTATGTAAATGCGCTGCTTAAGAGGTAAATAACATATAACCTGTGGGCTCCATTCTTTATGGCGGGAACAGCTTTTGTAGATTTGTTCAAGTCACGATTTGTGATAGAGGCCCATAGATTGTGTACTGTTGTTTTGTTCTCGAAATGGCAGGATTTGCTAGATTTGTTCAAGAGTACTCAGTGTATGGTCAACAGTACTCAACGTTTGTGTTATGGACATAGCATTTAGTTTTGTTCTCAAAATGGCAGGATTTGTTAGATTTTCAAGAGTACTCAAACTTTGTGTTAAGGGCATAGTATCTATTTTTTGTTCTCTCTCAAAACATTAGGATTTGTTAAATTTGCTTGAGAGTACCTATCAAGGCTTGTGTCACGGTCCCACAGAAAGTAATGTGTTCATTGCTTATTTCTCAGATCCTTCATTGGCTTGGGCACATTTCTGTGATTTGTCTCCAGCCGTCCCGTACCCTTGAGACCAGTGGGTCAAAGTAGGGAATCAATCCTTAACCACGTTAGTACCAAAACACATGGAATACCCATCCACGGTAATGACCTTACTGGATCTGGTCGATAATCCTAAAGGAAGGAACGTTATGCTTTCCAATTGCCAGGGGTATGTTCAAAGACACAAGCGGCTTGCAAGCGGCTTACCAAACTAGACACTGTCTCAGAAGTCGCATGAACCGTACATGGAACAGGGAACCAGTTTAGCTAAGCGGCTTACTCAGCGCTTGTGTCTTTGAACGCACCCCATGTCTTGTACAGAGGAAGCAACATTTTATTTAATTAATTCACATCATTACATCACTGTCATGATGTATTCGTGTTAGGACGTCACCTTTATTCGTTGCTCAGCTGTGATGAGAGAGGGGAGGTTATGCGGATTACAAATGGATACCGCGTATCAAAAACATCAGGACCGGTAATTCAAGAATATGGCAGTTTCCTTTACGGTGATTTGGGTAGCAATCTCCGATATGAAATGGGTCCTGGATAAAATAATTTAACGTGATTTAAGAGACCTCTGGGCGAAGGAAGATGATACAGGGTCTGAATCTAAGAAATTAATTAATTTTTCCAGCGGTTAGTACAAAATCCGATTTGATTAAAAAGTCAACTTGCTGAATTAGTTATGTCTCATAAAGACGTTGGATGAGAAGCGTATGGTAATAACCCAAATCAAACAAATCCGTAAGATCCGGAAACAAAAACTGCACAAGGTGCAGCGTGTGTGTGTGATGTACAGACATCGAGTACATCGCTACAGGATTGAGACCAGATGGTCCTTAAGCCTCTACATGCTAGAAGCAACCAGAGATGCTCTTAAAAACAATGCATGTGCCCAATCCAGAAGGTAGCGGGTTAATACGTTTACGTGGTTCGAAGTTTTCTTCACGAATAAATCTATTGCTTTCGCTAGATTAGAAGGTTGGATGTTATTACATTATTGCTCAGTGAAACGGATATGTTTGACTTCATAATTAGCGAACATAATACTAATGGACATTTTACATTTACAAATGAAGCAAATTGAGAGGTCGACAAAGAAATGGCCTAACATAATTCGTTCTTCGATATTAATGGGCTCAAAATACACAGAGATCAATGTTTCGACATAGGAATGATTACCCTCAATTTCGATTATTAACAGTCATATCGGAATGTCAATGTGTATATTATATCAAAGTAATAACTGTTGATCTGTTAATGAACTAATAACGCCTTTGAAACCAAATACGTTCAGCTATTCTAACCTTTCTCTCTCTCCCCACCCCCTCTCTCTCTCCCCCAAATCCTCCCTCTCTCTCTCTCTCCATCTATCTCCTCCATCTCCCTCCCTCCCCCTCCGCTCTCTCAGTCAACGTTTCTACCATAAAGTAAAGTTTCTTCCACGTCTCTAAACTAGAATCAATAACCCACATCGTGGTCGTCTATATTCACTTTCAACATACACTTTATAGTGCCTCGCGTACATATTAAAAAGGAAAGAACACGTCGACTTTAGATTTTTTCTTTCTCGATGCAAATCGATGTTCTGTTCCCGAGCACATGCTCCATCAACTGACAACTCTCCGCGCTGGTCCAACGACACACAAAGTGCATGCTTCTTTCATCAAACATCCAAACCCGGTTGTTCCCCACTCCAGTGCCAGCACCCACTAGCATTCCTGGATTGATTAGATGCACCAGCCCCTACGTGGGTATACTGGACCTTGTTTCATTATCGCCCACAGTGGCCTGGCCTGTTTGTTAACTAGCCAAGGGAAGCGTAATTGGGGCTATGCAGAGGCGAACGCGATGCATAATAAACAGGTTTTCATATAATATAACGCCGCCAACACAGAAAGGAACACTATCCTCGACACATATTACTAATGAGATCAGTACATGTTAGAGATATGGAAATAGAAATAGTGTTTAATGAAATGTTGCCAGTTTTTCTTTTTTTACGTAACATAACCAGGTTGGTTAATGATAATATGTATTATTAATGGCTAGTACACAGACATATATTTCGTAACGTATGACATTATGAATAATATGTATCGTGTATGCTACAAAGAGAAATAGACTAATTAATATTGATAATAAATTATAGAGTACTATGTTTATACATCTGATTTAGTATATATTATAAGAAAAAGAACAACAAATTGAATAACCCCAAACATTGCAAACCTTTTGGATTATTTCTTAATTCAATCTAAACAAATGTTCAGGTGTGGTGCACATTCTTAATACACACTATGGAGGACAGAGAAACTCTTTCAACAGATGATCTACTGTAGAGTTACGGACCTTATTGAACTAGAATCCTGAACCCAGTTGTTCAGTACAGTTGATTGAAAGTAAGATTTTAGCGACCCGCTACAAATGTAAGTCTAATTGCAAGAACGACTTCAAACCCTCCAATAGTTTTAGCTAGCCGTATTCTCAAAGTATTGAATAGATAGGAATGCGTCAGGCAATGGAATTGTACTTGTAGCGGGTTCTTATAAACTTGAATTACAATCAATTGTAAATATTTAATTGTAACTGTTCTGAGCAATGGGGCCCAGAGTATCGTATATCTCGAAGCTCTCATATCCACTATGAGACCATAGCGCTCTCGTAGGTGCACGATCTACATGTATTAGAGATGGCCACGATGGCCTTCGAGAAACGATACTAAGTGCTGTAAATATGTTTTTCGCCTACCTGTGATCTGGTACACCTCGATGTCGATGAGGTTGAGGTTATCCGCTGTTACTGTGGTGGCGGTATCTCCCTGCATGTGGAAGCTGGTGCCGAAATTGGTACTTCCGTTCACCTGGTAGTACTGGCCGTTCTTCTGCACTGACCCACTGAACGTGAACAAATCGTGGCCACCTCCGAACGTCGGGCCGTAGGACCCGAGACAGTATATTGCATTGGTTCCGTTTTTGGTCGGGTACTTCTGAGGGTCGAACTTTCCCTTGAAGTATAACCTGAACAGAAACGCCGACTGATCAGTCAGCCACATACCATTGACGTTGGAGGTCCAGTTGATGGACGTATATCCACCGAACACACAGTCCAGAGCGTTGTACAGAACTGTGATGGTCGGACCCTTGTTGTCGCACTTCTGGTGGAACACCTGCGCGCTGCACCCATCTCTGGTCGCCTTGTACAGAAGGTTGAAACTCTTGTTGTCTCCCAACCAAGCAGTCAGCTGCTTCTTGTCGGTCTTCTGTAGAACCTTCGTCACTTTGCTGCTGCTCGATGTCTTCATCGTACTCTTCTTCTTCGGGCTAGCAGCACATCTGGAACAAGAAGAGCGGCTTTCGTCAAGACAGTAGACTACACATGCCAGTTAAATAGTCAGTAAATATCATGAATGCTCAGGCAAGTACCATACTCTGCCTCATAGGGTGATCTACTCATTGTATTCATTCCACAGTGAAGGTACTGAAGGTCTACGAGCAGTTGGTTAAGGATGTACCTCAGTAAATATATAATACTTTTAATT
>JAUTBV010095128.1:0-17253 GCA_032361325.1 Lepetodrilus fucensis
ATGAGGCGAGGCGAGTTGGCCGGGCTGCCTTGGAGCAACGTCGACCTTGACGCTGGAAGGCTGACAGTCAACCAGCAGGTGGTTTCAGTCGAGTACGAGTTGATGGAAGATGACCTCAAGACGGCGTCCAGTAGGCGCACGATCGATCTGGACGAGCAGACGGTGGCGATGTTGCGCCGCCACCGACGGGCCCAGCTTGAAGAGCAAATGGCCTCGGGTTCTCGAAAATCTGCTGGCTATGTGTTTGCCCGGGCAGACGGGTCAGCGGTACACCCGGATCTGATCAGCCAGACGTTCCAACGGTTCGTGGCTCAAAGTGATTTGCCCCGGATTCGGTTGCATGATCTGCGGCATACTCATGCCACGATCTTGTTGAAGGAGAACGTTCATCCCAAGGTTGTTAGTGAGCGGCTCGGCCATTCCAGTATCGCTTTCACGATGACGGTCTATCAACACGTCATGCCCGGTATGCAAGCCGAAGCCGCCGCTACTTTCGGTGCAGCGGTGTTCGGGAAGTAGGTCTCGCTTGACAAGATCAAACATCACCACCTTCACTCTAAATCGTTTAGAGTAGATTCATGTCTACGGTCGCCGCAGAAGACGCTCTTGCCCAACCCGTTGGCGATCGGGGCACCGCTCTGCTCAGCCTCTTCGAAGACCAGTGGTTCGACCGTAAGAGTTCGCGGGTTTCAGCTAGAGATCTAGCGGATGCAATGCTCGGCTTTGCGAATGCCGAGGGCGGCACCATCGTCATCGGTCTATGGAACGGCAAAGTCGAAGGTGTCTCGGGTACAAAGAAAAAGCAGCTGGTGGAGTGGCAGCAATCAGCTCTCGACTTCACGGTGCCAGCGGTGCCGTCGAGGGTGCGGATCGTCGATTGCATTAATGATCGAGGCGCCAAGGACGAGCTTGTCGTGGTTGATATCGAGACCAGCAGCCAGGTTCACGCCAACAAGAAGGACGAAGTCTTCCTGCGGGTTGGAGACGAGAATCGTCGACTCACTTTCACCCAGCGCCGGGAGCTGCTGTACGACAAGGGTCAGTCAACATTTGAGAGCACGGTCGTGCAGGATGCCGAGTTCGCTGATCTAGACCATTCGCTGCTCGCCTCCTACGCCGATGCACTCTCACACGCCGACCCCCAACGACTTCTCGTCGCGCGCGGGCTCGCCACGCCAGCCGGAGAGATAACAACAGCAGCCGTCCTACTGTTTGCCCAGGAGCCTCAACGATGGTTTCCGGAAGCGAGTGTGCGGATCCTCCGATACCGGGGCACCGACCGAGGTACCGGCTCAAGGCAACAGCTTCTTCACGATCGCCGAATCGATGGCCCAATCCCGAGACAATTACAAGAGGCCAGAGCAGAGATGCTGACCCAGATTCCAACTCGTCGAGCACTCGGCCACACCGGCCGCTTTGAACAGATCGGGTTGCTACCACAAGACGCCTGGCTCGAAGCAATCGTCAATGCGGTCATACACCGGTCCTACAGCGTGAGCGGGGACCACATTCGAGTCGAAGTCTTCGATGATCGGGTCGAGGTCAATAGCCCCGGCCGTTTCCCCGGGATCGTAGATACCTCAGATCCTCTCGACATCACGCGGTTCGCACGCAACCCTCGTATCGCCCGCGTCTGTGCGGACCTCGCTTTTGGCCAGGAACTCGGGGAGGGGGTTCGCCGGATCTTCGAGGAGATGCGGCTTGCTGGCCTTGCCGATCCTGAATACCAACAAACGTCGGGGAGTGTGAGCTTGACCTTGCCCTCAGTCGCTGTCGATCGAGAACTGGAGGATCGGCTGCCTTCTGGCTCGCGTGATCTGGTGCGTTTCGTCCGCGAGGGCGGCCGCGTGAGCACCGGGGACATCACCGAGGCGAGCGGGCGTTCACGACCCGTCGTTATCCGGCAGCTCAAAGCGCTTCGAGACGCCGGAGTTATCACCTGGGTTGGTAACAGCCCCCGAGATCCACGCGCATATTGGATGATCCGTACCGAATGACAGCCATGGCATTAAACGGGGTTTGCAAGCTCTGACCAGCGAGTTTACATCTACTCTAAATTTACTCTCAAGAAATATTTAGAGTAGATGCAGGTATCTCGGTCCCGTCCGCCAGCACTCAGCGACGATCCCCTGGTTGGCAGATTGAGCGGTATGCGTGCTACGCCCCAGTCGCCTGCGGCGACGCTCCGCGCTAGCTGGGGCGTAGCACGCATACCTAGACCAGAGCGTCACAATGCCACCCAGTGCCGGATCGTCCGTTAGAAGATCCGTTAGAAGAATGGCCTTTGAACGACAAAGCCCAGGCGACAGCAACGCTGTGACCTGGGCTTTTATGGTGGCGGGGGTAGGATTTGAACCTACGACCTTCGGGTTATGAGCCCGACGAGCTACCTGGCTGCTCCACCCCGCGTCGAAGTGGACACTCAAACCTAGCACCGGTGCGTGCCAACCCCACCCGATCTAGCCAATCTCACATAGGCACTTACGGTACCCAGCGCCTCGGCCACCGCTCCCAGTTTGGCAGCCCGACCGATCTCAAATTTCGCCGCCGAGCCATCCACGAATGCGAGCTGAATCTTGTCAACCAGTTTCCCTTTGGAAAAGCTCGTCTCACTCAACTGGCTCCGAGGAACCTCAAAGATCAACTCCTTCACCTTCAAAGTGACCATGCCGCCGTAGCTGAACATCAAGAAACGCTGGTTTGTGATCGCAATCACTGCCTTGCGCACCGGCATACCGCTGGCGATACCACCATCGGCAGCCTCCACAGCCTTGTCTACCGCCCTATTGTGCGAGGGCCATCATGGCGCCAATACCAACCACTCCTCCAACGCCTGCTCCCGCACCTCGTGCCCACACCCCAGGGGCGTCGACAGCTGAAGCCGCGATGAGTTCCTCACCCGGATTTAGGTACCCGCCCACCTAGAGTCTGGGAGTGTGGACTGCTCACTCATCAGCAGCTCGGGATCAGCCTCACCGACCACACAGAGCTACTGGTCGACACCCATTAGGAGTACGACACTTGACAGAACCCGTGATTGCAATAGCCAGCCGGATTCTTTGCCAGGTACTGCTGGTGATAGTCCTCGGCGTAGTAGAACGTCCCGACAGGCGCTATCTCGGTGGTGATCTCACCAAAGCCGATCTCGGAGAGCTTGCCCTGATACGCCTCCGCACTGGCCTTGGCCGCAACAAATTGCTCGTCGGACTCAACGTATATCCCCGACCGGTATTGGCTACCTCGATCGTTCCCCTGACCCATAAACTGGGTCGGGTCGTGGTTCTCCCAGAAGACCTTGAACAGTTCATCCAAACTCACCTTGGCCGGATCGAATACCACTAGCACCGCCTCGGTGTGGCCCGTCATCCCGGTGCAAGTCTCCTCATAAGTAGGGTTCGGCGTGGTCCCTCCGACATACCCTGCCGCCGTGGTGAACACCCCATCCATTTGCCAAAAGAACCGTTCGGCTCCCCAGAAGCAGCCCATGCCGACAACCAGGCTGTCCAGCTTCTCGTCAAAGGGGCCAACCAAGGGATTGCCGTTGACAAAATGCGTGGCAGCGACAGCCAGCGCCTCACCACGACCCGGCAAGCAATCATCCGGCGCGGGCACCCCCGCAGGCTGGCGGTCTAGTCCGAACATCTAGGCGTCTCCCGAATCCTTGATGGGCACCGCGGGCTCGACACCCAGAACATCACTCAACTTGTCCAGAGCCTGGCGGGCCCGCGTGCGAAGCTCAGCGGCAAGCTCAACGTCGCCCGCCACCTCGGCTTTCTCCGCCTCTGCCAACCAACGATCGGCCAGACCAATCAGCTCGGCGACCGACAACCCATCCAGGTTCACATCCCCCGGATCAGGAGGATCCACAGGCGCAACCGGAGCGACTGGTTCTGAGGGAACGGTACCCCCGGTCAGTTCGGCAATGGCCCCATCCAGGGTGGGTGCCATCGCCACCGTGTTTCCGTTAAAGACAATGATTCTGGCCAACTCCGGTGGAGCCGTCTTGGCGTCGGCCTTCACGTACAAGGGCCGCACGTACAACACTGTGTCGCCAATCATTACCAACTGCATCTCGCCGAACAACACGCTGGATCCACTCAGATCCAGAGGCGTGATGTAACCCGAAATGTCGCTATCACTGCGGATCGCCGAATCAACCAGTTCCGGGGCCAGAACCTGACCCACGGGCAAGAGATACTGAACCAACTCTCCGTAATGGGGGGCATCAGAGCGGGCAACCAGCACCGAGCGCAACTCGGGTCGAGCATTGTCGGCACTCTCACTCCTGGGCTCAAAAGCCCGCTGCAACACAAACTCGGTCCGATCCGATCCCGGCAGTCGAGTAGTCCGATACTGAGGCTCCATAGGCCGAGACTGACTCGGACTGACCTGCACCACTGTCTGATCAGCCTTGAGGCTGGCGTCCTTATCCGGAGCACGAGCAATCTGCCAAGCTAACGCTCCTTCCAGAAACTGGATCGGCTCATCGACCTGATAACGGCCCCACATGTCGGTCTGAACCTTGAAGAGATCGGTGGGATAGCGGAAGTGCTCCGCAAGCGAAGCGGGTGCCTCGCTTGCCGGTGTGAACAGATCAGGGAAGGCCTTTTGGTAGGCAGCAGCTATCGGGTCCTCAGCGTCGACCACGTAAAGGGTGACGTCACCGTTGTACGCATCTACCACCGCCTTGACCGAGTTGCGCACATAGTTGAAGCCACCCCGAAGATCGGCACTTTCCCGGAACGAATCGGTCTGAACCTGCTGGGAGTAGGGGAACCGGTTGGTGGTGGTGTAAGCGTCGATGACCCAGAACACTCCTCCGTCAGCCAAAACCGGGTACGGGTCACTATCAAAGTCAAGGAAGGGCGCAAGCTCTCGGACCCGCAGGTTGATATCCCGGTTATAGATGACCTTGGTATCCGAACCCAAGAAGGGAGAAATCATCGGCTGGTACTGCTGAAACCGCAAAGAAAACATGGTCTTGCGGAAAATGGAATCGATCTTCACTCCGCCTTCGCCGTCGTAGCGGAAGGGGACCTCGGGAACCCGGGGATAGTCGACTTCGTCCCGACTTGCACCAACAACGGCGTAGCCCTCAAGCCCCTCTGAGTAGTAGATCTGAGGCTGGCTGAGTTGCCCCTCGAACCCTTCGCCCAGAGTCTGGTCGTTGCCAACACCAGATACCAAGAAATCGGGCAAACCGTCATCCACCTCGTTGGCCGCCGCTACCGCTACTCCATAGCCATGCGTCATGGCGATATGGCGGGTCTCCCAGCGACCAAAGCTGGACAGATCAAGCTCGCGAACGCCGAGCACAACCGGCTCCAACTGCCCGCCAATCTCATAGCGATCTACGTCCAACACTTCGGCGAAGTCAAACGCCTGCAGATCACCCTCCACCCGTTTGAATGGGGCATCGGCAAGCTCTCGATCCAGGATCGTAACGTCATCCAGAATCTCCTGGTTATCAGCAACGACTTCGGCACTCAGCCCGGCGGAATAGTCGAAGGTCTCTGTGGTCAGGTTGGAGCTGTCCAGCCCGTAGGCGAAACGGGTTGCCGCGATGTTGTCGCCAATGAATCCCTTTTCCCGAGCCGACTCTTCCACCTCAACCCGGAAACGCTGATAGAGGGCAGGCAGCATGCCACCAACAACAACATGGCTCACCATCCAAACAACCAGTGCCACAACCGGTAAGCCCCAGCCCTTACGCCGGATATTGGCAACAAACAGGCTGGCACCAAAAAGTGAGATGATGGCCAGAAGATTGAGAGCGGGGAGCTGCACCTGCACATCGGTGGCCAGAGCGCCGTCGTAGCTTCCCCGCTGAGCATTGACCAGCTGGAATCGATCAAGGTAATAGGCAACCGAGCGGGTCAGCGCCAGCAGGGCCAACAAGACGGAAAGGTGCAGTTTGACCGCACCACTCACCCGGTTCTTGGAAGCCGAAGCGCGTATCCCACCATTCAGGTAGTGGGCGGCCATCGACAACATCAGAGTGAAGATCAGGGCAGCAAACACCCACCCAACCAAGAAGGTCCAGAATGGGAGTCGAAACACATAGAAGCCTGCGTCCTTGTTGAACAAGGGATCTGCTACCCCAAAGTCACCGCCGTTCCGAAACAACAGCCAGGTCTCCCAATGCTGAGAGGTATTGAGACCAACGATCAGGGCAAACGCACCGGCAACCATGATCCGGAGACGGCCAGTGTGGTTGCCCACCATGGCGTGGTAGCGCTCCAGTAAATCATCTTCGGGTGTCAGAGCTCGGAATGGGGGCGCCACCCGATCGGCAAGATAAAGATTGATCCAGACCAAAAGGAAGAACACCAGGCTAAACACTGTGGCGAGGGCAATCTTGGTGAAAAGAATTTTGGACCAGACGTCGACCTGGCCGACACTCTGAAACCACCACCAATCGGTGTAGAGCTTGGCGATTCCACTCGCGCTAAGAAAGAGGACGAAGAAGACCCCCATCCCGGCTAGCAGGAAGGAGCGAAACCGCGAGGGTTGCAGGGTGCCACGTTCGATTGCCATCAGGGACGCAGGCTACCCGCGCATCTGGACTGGCTGGGTTCAGATCACGAACTTGATCCGAACTGATCGGCGGGAAGCACCAAACAGCGACAACCCGGACCCCCAAGAGGACGTTGATGGCCTGTGGGGAAGGCCTTCGGTTTGAACACCGAATCCTCCAGAGTGTTGTCGAAACAGTCCGCACTGGTCTCGGTCCGAGGATCAACGACCCATACAACCTTCGCCTTAGCGGCAATCGCTTCGTAGACACCAAGGGCAAAGGCCTCGGCCATGGCGTCCTCAATCAGGGCGGGCAACTCAACGGAACGGACATCTCGGTAATGAGCACGAACCGGTTCCAACAACGTCTCCCCGTCACCGTCGGTCGCCGAAACTGCTCGTTCGATCTTGGCGCGAAGCGGACCCTGCACATCCTTTGCGAGCCGATCCAACAGGCCGGAGATCTTGGTGTTGGACACCTTTGGCCCACCAAGACTCTTTGATCCGGAGGTAGCCAGAGCAAGCAATCCTGGTTCGGCCGCCTTACGGAATCCAGAAAGCTGTTCTTCGATAGCGGGAAGGTCGTCACTCGATACCTTCTTGGCCCGGCGGAGTCGATCCAAGACATCGCTTTGATCATCAGCCAGAGCCCTCTTCAGCTTGCGCCGCAGATCGGGCCCAACGCGGGTGGAGGCCACATCTCGATCAGTAAAGGGGGCGAGCACCTCGATGGTCTCTGCAGTATCAGTGTCCGAAGAGTTACTGTCCGAAGACTCACCTTCAGCGGGATTGCCTACGACGGGCTTGGCTTGACTGGGCTTCGCCTTGGCTGGGGCCGGGTCGCTCACGACGGGCTTGGCTGGGGCCGGGTCGCTCACGACGGGCTTGGCCGGTGCCGGGTCGGCCTGGGCTACCGACTCATTTGCCGCTCCCTCCGGATCAGACCGTTCCGCACGAATCCGGGCGAAAATATCATCAAGGTCATCACCCACCTCCGCCTCCACCCCTCCGTCATCCAGATCGACAACGAGATCTTCCTTGCTTTCCTTCGGCGACCCATCAGCAACAGCGGTCTGCTTACTGGCCTCCTTGGACATCTTCGGCTTCTCGTCAGCAGTCCTCTTCCTCTTTGGCTTAACACCGGTACCAACTTCGGATGGGTAGGCCACTCGCTCGGCTGACAGGGTCTGGCCCTTGGAACGGGCACTGTCCAATCCCTGAGCGATATTCGCCATCTGCTCGGCTTCGGTCCCCGACGATCTGAGCCCGGCCAACTCCATCGCCCGCTTCGCCTCCGGGATCGAAATGTCCAACTCCGATGTGGCGGCATCGACTTGCTTTCGAGCCACAATCAGGGCCCGGGCCAAACGATCCCGGGCCGCCTTGGCCTGGTCGATCTGTTGACGAGCAATCCGGCGCCGCTTAACCAAATCCTCCAGCACCTTCTCGCGAAGTGTCTGCGCTTCGGTCAGCATCAGTCGGGCTTCTTCTCGAGCAGCATCACGTGCCGTTTCGACATCAGCAGCCGCCTCGGCCCGCAAACGCGCCCCCTCAGCCTCGGCATCGCTCTTGACCTGTTCGGCCGCCTTGCGAATGGACTCGCCGTCCGACTCAGCCGTTAATCGGGTCTGTTTGGCTACCTCCTCACCCCGCTGCTTGACGGCATCAGCAACGTCCTGGGCGGCAATCTTTGATGCGGCCGCAGCAGCCGCAGCATCCTTATTGAGCTTGCCCGACTCCGTCTTGGCATCCGACCGCAGCTTGTCGGCAGCGGCGCTGGCCTCATCCTGGAGCTTGGTCGCCTCCGACTCGGCCTTCTGCATCACCGACTTCGCTTCTGCTTGAGCATCGGCCCGAAGGGTCGCTGCCTCTTTCTCTGCTGACTTCTGCTCCTTGGCTAGTCTGGCGGTCGTCTCTCGTTCCAGCTTGTCCAGGGCTGCGGACCGGTCCTTGGAGTCCTTCTCGGCCTTCGCCGTGATATCTGCGGCCGCCGAACGCGCCGAGTCTAAGACCCGTACCGTTTCCTCACCCAACAGCTGGTTAATTTGCCCGGCATCAAGATCGGTTGGAAGCACCTTCTCCGAGGTCGGCTTGAGGTTGGCGAAGGAGGCCCTCGCCTTCTTCAGTTCTTGCGTCAGCTTCTCCGCATCTGCTGCCTGGGTCTCAACCCGACGTTCCAGCTTCTCGATCTGGGCGGACTGATCCTCAAACCCCGCCATGGAGTCGGAGATGGCTTGTTGTTCGGTCCGAACGGCATCCGCCAACTGCTGGAGATAGCCACGAACCTCGGCCTGATCAAACCCACGAAATGAGGTACCGAAGTCTTGGGACGTGATCCGGTCAGGAACCAGGGGGTCATTCAAAGCGGCCATACCGCGATGGTAGGACCTGAATCGACTCTGGCGGCTTATCCTCCCGCAGATCTCCCAAGAAGACCCACTTCTCCCCGTCGGCCAGGATCGCTCAGAGGAAGGCTCTGTTAGCCGGAAACCACCTCAAGAGAGGCTGCGTACTCAGAAAGAGCACCAACGTCACCCCCAAGTCCATCTAAGAACTCCAGAGCCTCACCGAGGTCATCGACGGGAACGATCTCGACCTTGCCATCAACAACCTCCCTCAACTCCGCCAGGTCTTCCTCGCCCAACGCTCGCGGAACAATGAAGTATTGGATCCCCGAGTCACGAACCGCCGCCGCCTTCTGGGGAACACCACCAACCGGCCCAACGGTGCCGTCCACCGACATCGTGCCGGTCACCGCAACCTTGGCCCCTCCGGTCAACTCCCCCGGCGTCAACTCATCCAAGACCCCCAGAGTGAAGGCCAACCCGGCCGAAGGGCCACCAACCCGACCACTATCGATCTCCACCTCAAACCCGACGTCAAGATCGGTGAAGTCCACCAAGGTCTGGGGAGCAACTCCCAAGAAGGCCGCAGACGCGTCATCCTCTTTCGCTCCTAAGACCAACGTCCTCACTTCGATAGCACCCTCGGGTGTCTCGATGGTGAGTTCCACCGAGTCACCAGGATCCTTCTCCTTGAGGAGCTCCACCAGCTCTGTGGACATGAGAATAGGTTCTTCACCAACTTTACGAATGATGTCACCGGGACTGATCACGCCGTCCGCCGCAGTGTCTTCCACCACCTGGGCCACGAACACTCCTGCCGGCCGGATGGCGTCATACCCGAGTTCCTCTAGGGCGACAGCAATGGCTATGGACTTGGAATCCACCATGGCCTGCAGGTTTATCTCTCGGTTCTCATCCTCGGTCCGATCACCGAGAATGAGTTCCTCGGGAACAAACTCCACGTCATCATCGAGGGACTTCCAGAGATACTCCCAAATGTTGGGCCTCTGGCGCAGCCTCACGGTGGTGAACAACAATTCTCCATCACTGGGATAGGCATCGGTTCCTTCGACCTTGATGAGAGGCTCGGTATCTCGGGCCACCCCAGGAGACAGGGCCACGTAGTCGGTCCTGATGAAGGCGCCGACACCACCGATAACGACCGCAATGATCAGCAGTGACCCGAGAAGAAAGTACCGTGAGCGCCGCCGAAAGGTAGCCAGATCGGTTGGCTTTGCCTCATGATCCACTTCCGATGCCTCCTGCTCGCCCGCGGGTGCAGCTACGCTGTCGTCGTTCTCGTATTGTGTTTCCGGATCAGACATCAAGTTCCTCTATCGGACACAACCCGCCAGATCCGAAACAAAGTCCGCAAGATAAATCCCTACCCTCCAAGAAGGCTATGACCACCCAGGCGACACCAACCGAGCCAACCAAGGTGAGAATCAGGCGCATGAGGACCCCCCTGTGGCGTCGCATCACCTCACTCATCAGCTTAGGTTCTCTCGTGGTCATCGTAGGGGTCGCGCTAGCAGCCGTCGTCGGAGCAACCGCATTGATGATGTTCGTCCTACTGGAACAGGCTGTCGGCTAAAGCCAACGACCTTTCCCCTCCTGTTTGCGGTTACCGAAGTGCGATACTGCTCTAGCGGCCGAATAGGCCGCGACGAGCTCCAACACTGCTGGAAGACTCCGACGCGCTAGCAGCGGCCTTCTTGGCAGCTTCCTCGGCCGAATCCTTGACGCTCGCGTTTGGAACCGAGACCAGGTCAGGATCTTCCTTGGGGGCCTTGACCGTCTTCGCTGCTGGTTCCGGACTCGGAACGGGCTCGGGCGTCTTTGGCGTCTCAGGGGTGTCAGAAACAGCGGGCGCAGCGGCTACCGCAGGCTTGGCGACCGGCGCGGCAGCCAACATGGGCTCGGTGGCCTTGAGCTGAACCCGATAGTAGGGGCGATACTCGAAGTTGACTTCCTCAAGCCGGAAGATCTGAGCACCATCGACGCCCTGGTCGTTCCGGAGCTGTTCAACGAAACTCACCGCGTCGTGAATATCATCGGTGTGGTGGTAGTCCGCCTTGCCATCGGGGCTCCGGTACTTCACAATGTGGGACACGTGACTGCTCCTCTGAGTTCAACTTTTCGCCACGAGAGTAATCCGAAAAGCGTACGACCGGTCAAAGCCGTAGCAACAGCATTCCAGATAGTTTGGCCAAGCACCACCTCCTCATGAAAAACGTACTTTCCAACCGAGAAGTAGCCGAGGCGGGCTACACGGCCAACATTGCACTAATACAGCAGGCATTCGCTAGTGACGACCCCACAATAAGGGCAACGTCGTTGGGTAGTTTTCATCGTCTCGGAAAGCTGGATTCAACCCGAATTTTGCTCTCCCTACGCGACTCTGACCCAATTGTGCGCCGACGCGCCGCTGAACTCGCGCCTCGATTGGCTCTAACCGGTGCGACGACCGAACCGATCGCTCAGGCTCTTGGCCACTGCCTGGATGAGGAAAACGAGGTCGCCGAGATGGCAGCCTTTGCCCTGGGTGAGCTCGGTTCAGTCCTGGAACCATCAATCATCGTCAGGCTAGAAAACCAGGCCCTGAATCACCCCGATGCTCTGTGTCGCGAACAGGCCGTCGCCAGCCTCGGTGCCCTGCACTCCAGCCCGGAAGTAATTCTCCGCGCTCTGGACGACAAGGCAACCGTGAGACGCCGGGCTGTGATTGCTCTGGCTCCGTTCGAGGGTCCGGAGATCGAGGCGGCCCTGCAACGTGCTCTCGCTGACCGGGACTGGCAGGTTCGCCAAGCGGCTGAAGATCTGCTCGGTCCTCCATCCGCCCCGTAACGACTGCCTCCTTGAAGGGGCTTTCCTAGTGGCGCCCGCGACTGGTCATGAACATGTCCCGAACCTCATCAAAGGCCTCGATACACTGACCGGCACCGAGTACAACCGATTCCAACGGTTGTTCCACCAGCTTGACCTCGACCTTGGCCGCTTCGCTGAGACGGGTCGCCATACCGGTCAACATGCCGCCACCCCCTACCAGGTGGATCCCATGCACGATCAAGTCCTGAGCAAGCTCCGGTGGAGCGGCACCAAGACAGGAAACCACGGAGTCCACCATGGCCGAAAGCGGCTCGTCGATGGCCTCTCGTACCTCGGTAGCGGTGAGGGTGACAGTTCGAGGCAGACCACTCATGAGTTCACGACCACGAATGTCGGCCACCCATTCCTCTTCGGTAGGCCAGGCCGAGCCGATGGCCAGTTTGATCTGCTCGGCGGTCTGCTCACCAACAGCAATGCCGTGGGTCCGACGCACCGATGTTTGGATGGCCGCGTCGATATCAAACCCACCAACTCGTACGGCTTCCAGCGCCACCACCCCACCGAGGGAAATCAGTGCCGTCTCGGTCGTTCCGCCACCAATATCGACAACCATGTTCCCGATCGGCTGGTCAATGGGCAGACCGGCACCGATGGCGGCAGCCCGCGGCTGCTCGATCAGGTGAGCTTCAGCGGCTCCGGCTCGGCGTGCCGCTTCGCGCACCGCTCTCTGCTCAACCGCGGTAATGGCCGAGGGCACACAGATGATGGTGCGGGGGCGATTAAACCGGCTCACCCCAACCTGGTGGAGCACCCTGCGAATCATCCGCTCCGTGATATCGAAGTCGGTAATGGCGCCCTGCCTGAGGGGTCGAACAGCGACGATATGGGCGGGCGTTCGCCCAATCATCTTCCAAGCCTCGTGGCCGATGGAAAGAACGTCGCCCGAACGCGTATTGAGTGCAATCACCGAAGGTTCATTGAGCACAATGCCCTCACCCCGCGCGTAGACCAGGATGTTGGCCGTACCAAGGTCAATAGCTAAGTCGCGACTCATGCGGATCCGATCTCGGCAATATGTTGGGGCTCGAGTCCCCAACTCTGGCCGGTGGCCCAAGTCTCCTTCTTCCAGATCGGCACCGTCTGTTTCAGGGTGTCGATGGCATAGCTGGCTGCAGCGAAGGCGACCTCCCGGTGGGGCGATGACGCAGCGATTACTACTGCCGCCTCGCTGATCGGTACCACACCGATGCGATGGATCATGGCGATCCGCCCTAGTTCCGGCCACTTCTTGCGAACAGCCTCGGCCAAGGCCTCGAGTTTGGGAACAACCTGGGACTCATAGGCCTCGTACTCCAGGACCCGCACGTCTTGTCGACCCTCGGAGTGGTCTCTCGCCGTGCCTGTGAAGACCACGACCGCTCCGCAACTCGGCAAAACGGCCCACTCACCCACCTCGGTGAGAGGAAGCTCTTCGGTCATCAGACCAGTCCAGGTATCCCCTGAGGGTGGCAACAGCACGGTAGCAAGGGTAGGCCGGTCGGCCTGAATTCAGCGAGCCGCGGCCCTTCTCGCTTATAGCCGAAGTATTCTCACCAACCGTGGATATGGAAGACGACGACCAATCTTCCTACGGACCACCCCCCGACCCCTCCCTGAGGTCGTGGCGCCATCCGTCGGAGATTGCCGCTGAGAAAGCTGGCAGGGGCCAAGCGGGGGCCAGCGGTGAGCCCGATGCAGAGTCGGCTCAAATCATCGACTTCCAATCAAACGCTGAACGTGGAACGACCAGGAACCGCCCAACATCTCGTCGAGGTTGGCCTCTCGCCATTGGGGCGGCGGCAATCCTGGGACTATGCCTCGGAGGACTTGCCCTGGCATCGCTTTCCTCCAAGAATCGCTTCGATGACCACGGACCCGACTTCGACGTGGCGCTGGATGAACTCCGACCCAACCTCAGCACTCCCGAAGCAGCGTCCTCCGTTATGCACAGTAATACCGACCAGGTGCACAACCTCACCCTGCCCGTTTCGACGACTCAACCGGGACTAGCCAGCGAACAATCGACATTAACCACCACCACCCAATCCCGGCCCGCGCCAGAACAAGAATGGAACCGGTCGGCCTACGCCACCATCCAAGGTATTCCTCCAGCCACGGTCGAAGCCCGGTCCCTGTATTCCTCGGCCAACGGTATTGTTCCCCTGTTCGCCGCGCCCAACCGCATGCCGATCGCCAACGGCATTGTTGTCGACGGATTAATCCTCAGCAGTGCTTCATCCCTGCGTGGTTTCGAAGAGGTCTACTTCCCAAGCGAGTCAGGCTGGTTCAGTCTGAGCCTGATCGCCTCGGATCCCCACCACGACATTGCGGTTCTGCAACAGGGCGACTTGGCTGCCCCCCTCTCACCGGTTGTGACTTCGCCCGACGGACCATCTGCAAGCGCTGGCCAGTTCGTGGCGATCCTGACAGGGCACAGCACCAGCTTCCGCCCCAGCAACCGGAACGCTACCAACCACAACCCGAACAGCAACAACCCTGAGGACGGCGGGCCGGATGACAGCGATGTGGACGACGGCGATCTGAACGGGGGCGATCAACCAGGAGCAGCAGGGGAAGTCGTCGCAACCAACGAACGCTCAACGACCAGCGACGGCTACGAGGTGGTCGGCACTCTCCTCACCACCTGCCGCAACGACAACCTAGTGGGAGGGGCCGCCCTGGTGGACGAACAGGGCCACGTGGTTGGCATCGTGGTTGGATCCGAGGAGAAGTTGGCTGCCGCTCTTCCCCTCGATACCGCCATCAGGATTGGTCGCTCACTCACTCAAGATGGCTGGCGAGGCGGCGGTTGGCTTGGCATCGAGGGCCGGACGGTCCAAGGCGGGGTACAACTGTTGGACGTGACTCAAGGCAGCCCGGCGGCATTGGCTGGCCTGAGAGGTAACGACTTCATCACCCGGTTCAACGACGAACCACTCACAAGCTTCTCTGACCTATTGCACTCGCTCTGGCTCCTAAACCCCGGCGACCTCATCCAGGTCGAGATTGCCCGTCTGAACGTTGAATCCAACAAGATGGACTCTCTCACCCTTGATATCGAGTTGAGAACCAGACCGGAGAGCTAGCGCGTCAGACGGCGGGCAATGGCAAGACCAACTGCTGTTACCCCGGCGACCCCGGCCGATGCCGCGCCCAGGGCCACTTCTTGGCGTCGCTTGGCGTTCATTGCCCAGGGGGGAGCCGGTGTCCCGAGCACGAAGGCCTCCTCGTTGGAAAAGGCCGGTACCCATCCCGCCTCTCGCAGTTTGTCGTTGGCAATCACCCAGGGATATTGCACGTAGGGCTCGATGCCATCAGGAACCGAACCCACCCCATAGCGACGAGCAACCTTCATGACCCGCTTACCAACGTTGACCGGAAGCCGCACTCCGGGGTCACCGGCCAACTGCCGGAAGGTTTCCGCCCCAATCCAACTATCTGGGGCCACGTTGAAGACTCCCTCAAGGTGGCGTTTGGTTACAAAGCTGACGGCGCTGGCCAGATCATCATGATGGAGGAACTGCACCGGTGGATCCACCTGATCCGGCCGAATCGAAGTAGCGGCCCGCAAGGCCTTGGCCACCCAGCTTGCTCCCCTCTCTGAAAGGGTGGTGGTTGGTCTCAAAATGGAAACCGTACGGATGGCACCTTCAGAGGACGAGCCACCGGCGGATGGAAGAGCGTTGGCGGTCCCGGCCCAACGAGAGGCCTCGGTCTCCAATTCCAGTTTGGATACCGCATAACTCAACGCTGGGTACGGGTTTGC
The DNA here is from genome assembly GCA_032361325.1 of Lepetodrilus fucensis. NCBI lineage: Eukaryota > Metazoa > Mollusca > Gastropoda > Lepetellida > Lepetodrilidae > Lepetodrilus > Lepetodrilus fucensis. The sequence continues at coordinate 15,496 of JAUTBV010095128.1, forward strand.
TGGCTGGGTTTCCAGAATCGGAATCGGATTGTCCACCGCTGCTCCATAGATCAGGGCGGAGGAAAGGACAACCAGGTGCTTGACTCCCGCCGCACCGGCAGCATCGAGGACTCGGCGCAAGATGGCGGTGGCCAAGCCAGCGTCATTCTGGTTTCCGCTGGAGGCTGCCAGGTGGACAACCGAGTCCATTCCGAGGAACAAGGGAGCGAGATCACCGGACAGAATGTCAATTTCGTGAGTTTCTGCCTTTGCCGGAACCACGCTTGGAGAGGTTCGATCGATGGCGATAATCCGCTGAATCTCGGGGTCGGCAGCTAGTTGGCGAACCACCCGTCTACCGATTGCTCCCGATGCCCCGGTGACCACAATTGATTCCATCGATCTACGATGCCCTCATGAGCGGTTCTAATCCACTCGGAGACGACGAGTTTTCGTTCCCCGACCTCAATCAACTCTTCTCCAGCCTGTCCGGCGCCATGGGCCAATCCGATCCCTGGGAGTCGGCGGCCCAAATCGCCAACAGCGTGGCCTCCGAAGGAGGATCCGATCCGAACCTGGATCCCCTGGATCGAATGGCAGTGGAGGACCTGGGTCGGGTGGCCGAGTTGAACGTACGACAGGTCCACGGCTTGAGACTCAAGGACTCCACCCGGATCCGAGCCGTCTCGCGCTCCGAGTGGACCAAAGCAAGCCTGCAATCCTTTCGTCCCTTTTTCGAACGGTTTGGTGAGGCAATTGGGCAGGCCAATATGGGTCTGATCCAGAGCGAATCGACGGATGATCCTATGGCGGCGATGTTTGGCCAGATGTTCCAGGCCATGGGCCCCATGATGGTGGCGGCCAGCGCCGGATCCATGATCGGCCACCTTGGCCAACACGCCCTGGGCCAGTACGACCTTCCCGTGCCTCGCGCTGGCAACGACGTTCTGGTTGTTCCCGGAGCCATTGATGCCGCCGCTAAGGAGTGGGGGGTGGCCGTCGATGAGCTCCGCCTTTGGGTACTCATTCACGAGCTCACCGCCCATGCTGTTCTTTCAACCTCCCACATCGGACGTCAACTGGACAACCTGTTGGTCGATTTTGCCTCCGGGTTTCGACCGGATCCGGAAAAGATCCAGGAGCAGATCGGTGACATTACTGACCTGAGCCAACTGGCCGGGATCAGCGAAACCATGAATGATCCAGAGGTCGTGCTTTCAATGATGCGCTCCCCCGCCCAGGACCTCATCATTCCCCAGTTGGATGCCTTGGTAGCCACCATTCTTGGCTACGTCGATCACACCGTCGGCGCCATCTGCCAAAACCTGGTTGCCGATCACCAAACCATTCGGACACGACTACGGGAACGCACCATCGATGCCACGCCGGCCGATCGCTTCATGGAGCGATTGCTCGGAATCGACATCACCGAACAGACCCTCAATCGCGGAAACGCCTTCATTGCTGGGGTGATCGAACGGGCTGGAGAGGATGCTCTGGGTCGTCTGTGGGCCAATGAGTTGGATCTGCCGACCGCAGCCGAGGTGGACGCTCCCGGGCTGTGGCTGGCGCGCATCGGGCTTGATCCCGACCTACCCGGCGGTACCACGCTGGAAGTGCCCGACGACCTTTCGGGTCTCGAGGGTTAGGTTTCGGAGTCCGGAACCTCCAGCGACAACTGCTCCGGTCTCGCCAATGGCGGACCAACCGGTGGAGACTCTGGAGGCAACACGTATTGGGCCGTCGGTTCATGGCCGCCCCCAAGGTCGACACCATCAT
>JAUTBV010095139.1:0-17251 GCA_032361325.1 Lepetodrilus fucensis
TTACTGACAAGTGCTGAAAAATACTGACAAATGTTGTATTTATTACTGAGAAACCATTAGTGGGGTTGGCAGGTCTGAACATATATATGTCGGTCTGACTGTCGTGTCAGATTTTGTTTGATGAGCAATTGTAAAGTTATTTTATATGTTGTATGTAAATTAATCATTTGTATTTAAGAGCAAGCTTTGAGGCAAGTATACCAAGTGTGCAATTGATGTGTCATTGATCAGTATTAAATTAGGGCTGTTTCAGTAAAAAAAAATGTTTATTTATTTCCTAATCATAATCTCCTTTACTTGAAGATTCGGCATATGATATGAACTTAGTATTTAATAGTCCATTTATTTTTTCTGAAACAACCCTTCACTGATGTATTGTAGTCGATTACTTTTCAAATACATGAAATATTTCATGAATACATGTATTATCTAGTAGCATGGACATCTATTATTATTTTTTTAATAACTTGAAAGTCAACATCAAATTTGTTGGTTTGCAGGAAGAGGTCGCTTTGAAAACCGAGACCGGCGTGGTGGGTACGGCGACCGTGACCGAGATCGTGGTCGTGGTGGATTCCGAGGAGGTAACTATGACCACAGTGGTGGAAGCTATGTCAGTCGCTTGTGTTTGTTTATGGCCCATTGTTAATTTTCGTTTGTCTTGTTCTGCTGGAAAGTTGGAAAAGAAGTATATAAATATAAATAAATACCTGGGTAGACAAGCAGTGTGATGTGAAAAATAGTTTTAACAATGGTCATAAGAAATATCCATTTGGTTTTAATACAATATTTGTTTGATTTGACGTAAATGGGTTAGAATATTTGAAAACTTATTATTATTAGAATATTTAGTTATTTGCGATTTTCCAATACTCATTCGTCACAAATGGGTGAAAGATTCCCGCATTGACGTTGAACTCCATATTCACTCACTCGCTCCAATACTCGTTTTTTCTGCTAATTTATGCATTTTATTTTAGGCTACAGATCTGGCAGTGGTGGAGGTGGTGGTCGCTATGACGACCGAGACCGCAGATCGGGCGGCTCAGGTTATCGTCAGGTAATACTAATTTTTTTTCGCCAGAGAAAATTTCCCATGATACGAGTAAAATAAGCTTGAATGCTGCTTTAACGATAATATATAAAAATAGTGATTGTGGTTTAGAGGAGAACAACACAGGGCTTAGTTTTATTGCTTGTCCTGGCATCTCCAGTCATTGAGTGTTTTATTTGATACAATAGTGCTGTCATGGATCATTATGTTATCTTCTTAGTTTGTGCTGTTACTCTTAACACCATCGGTATTTGTTTCAGTCATATGATCGCAACTACAATCAGAACCGCAGTGGCGGGGGCTACAACCAGGGCTACAACAAGCAGGGCTCATGGGGCGGCAATCAAGGCTCCTGGGGAGGAAACCAGGGCTCGTGGGGAGGAAATCAAGGAACATGGGCTGGAAATTCAGGATATGGAAATGTAAGTTGGTAGTTACTCCAATGGTTAACAAGCATGTTTCGACCATATTTTTGCAGGAAAAAAATATTCAATGACCCCATATTGATATGATATATATAATACCACTCTTAATATTGATCCCTAGCAAATTTTGATTAGTATATTAATAATTGCATTGAAAACATCTTGCTTAGGTTAATTATTGAATGTAATGAGTAGTACCCAAATAAGCATCTAGCTTCATTACCAATTCTCGTTCAGTTCTGAATAAAAAATGTAATTTGATGTATTTTGCAAGTAATGTCGTTGTACCAAGAATTTACTGTGATGATGCTTATATAAAGATATCATGATAAACTTAATATTTTTAGTTCCGAAATTCCTGAGCATGCATCTGAAATATTATTTGCCATGTTCGCATTCGGTTCAGTTTTGTCGATGATGACATGTTTTAATGCTCTAATACATTCCTGTTTTCCTTACAGTGGAGTGGGTACGGTCAGGGAGCATCTGGTTCAGGTTACGGCCAGGGCTGGGGTCAGCAGCAGGGTAGCTGGGGCGGCCAGAACTACTGGGGCGGCGCCGGCACCGGCACCGGCTACAACCAGGGCAGCACCTCCGGACAGTACAGCGGCTGGGGGGGATACGGAAGCTACAGCGGGGGCAGCAAATAGAGGGCGGGCTGACACCACCGGCAGCATCTTGTGTGTCGCCTGTCGTCTAGGGGACAACTTGTCAGTTCAATGTGTCGTTGGCAGAAGCTGTGGTTAGACTGTCGCCGTCTTGTCTGTCTGTCTGTCTGTATGTACGTACTTCTTGAATATGGTCGACACGATATCTGGGAACTGCACATTGGATGCTGTTGTGCAATTGTTCACTTGACCAGGATCTAGCAGGTCCATACAGTTTTAGTAATTTCCACTCAATTCTCCACTCAAATGTAACAAGATCTACATAATCTTGTCAACACCTTGTCTTTACCAGTTAATTGGATTGCAATTTATGTTTGGTGGAAAACTTCAATAGTGCGGTAGTTGCCACATGGAATGCTCATATTTCCATAAGTTGGCCTATATCTCACCATTGGATGCCGAGTCACAAAAGATTAATGTTAATAGCCAGGAAAGCATTTTCCTTTTGTTTTTAACCTACTATTCAAGGTCTGTTAGATATGATGCCTGTTTTGTCTAGAGAGTGGTCTCATCACTGTGATGTGGCCAGAATTTGCAATTGTACCATTTGAAAGTTGCATCACAATGGAACATATACACAATGTATATTTCTACCTATCCTATTTTCCGTACTCATGTCATTGTGCTGTTGGCAGGCACCAAGGTTAATTGTATACTGAAACCTTGGTTTACGTTAAAACCATGAATTTCAATGATGAGATTATTTAAAATATTAAAAACCATAGTTTGACTTGTAAAGTTATTCTTGTGTGTCTAATCAGTCTAGGGTCAGTTGAAGATACAAATCTACAATAATAATCATTATAACTTTACTTTTTGTCTGTTGTTCCATTGGTGCTGTGTTGTCTTTGTATTCATCTTTGTATATATTCATTTCTGATTACGATAACTGACTGTTAAATATATATATCAAAATTGTGGGGAATTCATGTGGAACGACTATCTGTCGACTTGCTATCATCAATATGTCCCCACGCGTGGTTGGTGTTCATTATAATGTAGTTATCGATATATACTTGGAACAATTTATGTGCATAATTGTTAATTCACCAAGTTAAATCATCGACATCATGAATGATGCATAGAAAATCGTGTGTTACATTTCTTGTTGCTTGTATGCATCATTCTTTCTTTTCTTGGTACTATATTATCTGAACTGAACTGCATTTCCAATCATTTCATTAACCATCCCATTGATTTTACACAGATCTTTTATTGTATGGTACTTTTCATGTTGTGTTAAATTGAGAATTTTGTTTAGTGCTGAACTATATAAAGGAGACTGAGATTAAAATATGATATAAATGGATAGTCTTTGGATATTCTGTATTATGTATTGATTGAATAGTCAATGGACAGCTAATTTATGTTTGACATTATTCAAGATGTCATTGCAAGTGACACCTAAACAACCAATTATTTTAGTTTTAAGAGAAATTTTAGATCTTTTTTTACCGTATTTTCCTGTGTCACTATTGGAAAACATCATTATTTTTTTCCCATTGTTAAATACAATTTTTGACATACATTTTGTTCTGTTTTCTTTTGATATTGTTTGTGTTGAAAGAGAAAGCGCTTTTTCATGCAGTTATTTACCGCAAAAGCGACCATGTGTGTGAAAAAGAAAAAGATATAAGAATCTAGAGATTGCTCAGGAGGGAATCTGTACTGAATCGGCCAACAGTCAAAAACACAGATTATTACACTTATCAAAGATGGGGTTCTAAATGAGAAAACTGAAGAACTAGAAGACGAAGTTGAGAAGAGATTGATTCAGTTTTTGCTTCACCAGTGTTCATATAAATTTGCCCATTGTGCACAACATATTTACTAGTCCAGTTTCACTTGAATATCCACGAAATACAACATCACTAATGTACCCCGACTGACAACACTCTATATAAGTACAGACGAGTGTTGTCAAGAGGGGTTATGTTTGATAGTGATGTTTTATTTCGTGGATAAATTCAAGTTCTTCTGTCCAGTTTCTGTTTATGAATGTCTGCAAGCTCTAAACACTGCTATTCACAATTAATATACAACAAGGCGTATAAGCGATTCTTCTCAATAAGTGTGAGGATGACTCCTTGCGGGCAAGGGACATAACAAGGGGTAAGGGAAAAGTTTTTGGAAGTACAAACATGATTTTATGTATGTCAAGTGAATATATTTTGCAGTTGTAGCTAGGGCTGGTACGATTAATCAAATAGTCGGGAACTAGTAAATGATATCAACTGTCGACTAGCAGAAACAGTAGTGACTAGTTGGTACTAACACGCCCCCTGTTGGAAGAAAGAAAACCAACATGTTGCTCATTTTTGCAGCTTATCGTCTATAACTCTTTTATCAGAAAGTCTATTACAATTAGGAATATATTCGTAGACATGTCTGGAACATTATTAGTGTTTTCGCATTATTTCTAAAAAAATCCAACATAATTACTTTTCACTTTGTATGCAGCCTAGTGAAGCAACTTTACTATAAGAAATCACTTAATCTTACCCACTAGCCGTCACCTTTTTAATCATTACAAACTAATGGCTTGTCCTAATGCCTATTACAAGTGAGATGATATTGATCAATACTTCATAATTAAGATTTAAAATAAAGTTTGCCAAACAAGGGGTCATGTCCAGACTCGATGAAGCCATGAGTGGCATGAGATGATTTGTTATAACTACATTGAAATAATTAACTATTGTATTGAACCCAGGAAGTTATAATATCAAAACACATTATTTTTTGTCACGGACTTGCTATTATTCAATCCCAATATGTGTCTCTTTTCCGAAACAGGTAACAATCCTCGAGGTGAGTGAGTGAGTGAATTATTGTTTTACGTCACAGGCGAGAATATTTCACCTATAGGTGAGCAAAATGTATAAATAGATATAGATTGATTCATCGATTAATAGTCGACTACCGACTCCCAACTAGTCGACTAGTACTTTTCAATAGTTGTCCCAGCCCTAGTTGTAGCTAAGAACTTTAAAAACCCTTTTATGAATACGGCCCCTGGAGCTTTTGTCCACTATATATATATTTAGAAAAGTCCAATGACGCATACAAACGTATTGGTTCTTTTTTCATTCATTCATTTATTTCAATTAATTTTGTAGGGCTGTCATACAATCAACCTGCTTCATTGTATTTCTTCAATTAGAATGATAATCTGTTCGCTCTTAATCTTCGCTCATGAAAACCCCAAATTTCATACCGGTCCTTTCCGCTATCCTTCAATGATTATGCCATTCGCAAATTGAACTCTTAGTCTTATCAACATCTTAAATACGCGTAAAATAAAACGGTGGTGTATTGTGATTAGTTTCCTTCCAAATAATGTCGCCAAATCTGAGGAATAAACTCACATTTCTCTGAGCTACACAGGCATTGATTTGTTCATTATTTACAAAAACAATACTTTTTCAGGTTGTTAACGTTAACACACTTGGATTGGTCTCCATATTTATTTATACGACTTATGTCGCCAGTTACTTTGTATTCTTGTGTTCCTTCTCGATACTGTACGGTGCCTTCAAACAAACCACCCCCAGGTTTAACCGCTACAGTAACGGTAAATGATATCAGAACGTTAAGCCCTTTGCCTTTGAGAACTTTCTCATCGGCCACCATTTTAAGAACATCTCGGACTTCGTGTACTCGAAGCACAGCGCACTTTTCGCGTTCTACAGACAATATATCGTTGATATATTGCACCACGACTTTAGCTGACATGTTTGCTGCAGCTGTGGTTACTGAAATAGGTTCTCTTTTTAAACAAACACACCAATGTTCTGGTATACCCGCTTCATCGCAGGTCCTGTTACTAGGTACTTCACTAAACAGACTAATTCCTCTCTGACCCGTCCCATAGGACCGAATTTCCCCAGTGAAACGAGCGATGTCGATAAGAGTTTCATGTATGTCAAAAGGAGATGTCAGTCTTTCCGAATTAATTCTCAGATTCTTCATATGACCTGGATATTTAGCTCCGAACCATTTGGGTACTACCAGCAAAGACATGGGAAGTCGTTCTTCGAGTCGGCCACTGTAGGTACTTCGAATACTTCCAAATCGGAGACCGTGGTCACTGAAGAAAAGCATAACTGTGTTATTGAGAAGTCCACCTGTATTTAGTTTCTGAAGAAACCTCAGGGAAGGTGTATCCGCCATGCCTACCTTGTTTAAATAGTCATGGGTTAGACGCGATAAATAAGCAAATCCAAAATGAGGTTTGTTTCTGTATAACGATTCAAACTTGAGTGTGTAGTTCAATACCATTTCAAATTCCATACGGTCCCGAAAGCATTGAGAGCCGGTGTTCCACACTGACTGTTTTTCAAGGACAACACTGAACACTCGGTAGTAGTGATCAACTGGGGCGACCTTAAATCCTCTCATCCCATAATGAAACATTTGAATATTAGGTGCGTCCTCGGCAAACAGTGTCCTGTATCCACTGTTAGTGAAGTTTTTCCATATGAAACCAAACTTATCCAAATAATGACGTCTCGCTTCTGCATTTAATGGTAGTTCGTCTTCGCGTTTCCCTGTCGTCAGTGGAACAATATTAGGAAGGGTGTTATCACCAACCTTTGTGTAGCCTTTCAACTCGATTGCATTCAAATCATTTAATAAATAATGTCTCGTTAAAGGCATGTGTCGCATGGAGTTCAGTCTCGACACAGAGTCCACTCCAACCAATAATACATTTAACATCTCTTTCGGTCGATGAAGTTGTTTGTGCGACTTCAAATTTGTATCGCTCCGCTTCTCCACGCTTGGTCTTTGAACAACGAAGGAATGAAAGTTCTTGTATACGGATTTGTTGTTAGACTTGTTAAAGCACTGCACTTCGATGAAGTCTACCTTTATTCTGATGTCTTCATGAAATAGAGTGGCATTTCCTTTATATGCAAATGACCGCTCGGGATTGGTCCAGCCCCTTACGATCTCTCTATAATGACAATATATAGATCGTTTTCCAAAGAAAAGAGCAATGGTACGCCTGTTAAATCTGAGCATCGGACCTTCGTCGTAGGTAATAGACTTATACCAGCTACACTTTATATCGCCGGTTTTCTTGTATATGTGCATAACGGTTTTATCGAATGGGTTCATGTCGGTAATTTGACAGGAAATTGTATCTACTAAAAAACCACGCGATCTCTTAGGAGTAGGTTCATCCTTTGTCTGTGCATTCGGACCAGTGGGAAATGATGGTATGAAGACGATCACTCCGATGAAGATGGACATATTCAAAAGCAGGAAAGAGAGAAATCTTCGGCTAGCCTAGAAAAGGAATGAAAGTAAGATGGTATAATTATTGAGAATTTTGATGCCACAAAATAAATATGGTATCGTTGCAGTGGAAGTAAGATGGTATAATTATTGAGAATTTATATGCCACCAAAGAAATATGGTATCGTTGGAATGAAAGTAAGATGGTATAATTATTGAGAATTTGTATGCCACAAAAAAACTATGGTATCGTTGCAATTAAAGTAAGATGGTATAATTATTGAGAATTGTTATGCCACCAAACAACATGATATCGTTGGAATGAAAGTAAGATGGTATAATTATTGATAATGTTTATGCCACCAAACTAAATATGGTATCGTTGGAATGAAAGTAAGATGGTATAATTATTGAGAATGTTTATGCCACCAAAAAAATATGGTATCGTTGGAATTTCGTTCAATATTTTGAAGAAATAAACCCGAGTGATGTGCTTATTCCCTGGAGCAGAATGTGTATGTAGCCTACATGCTAGGTGTTGACTACTACTTCTGCCACCAAGTGAATAATATATCAGCATCACTGCTACTTACTAGTCGTACTTGCTACTAGTATCCCTCAATGCTACACCAACGAGAGAAACTCTCTTCCGTTCATTACATTAGAAGAGTACACCAATGCATATATTATAACCTACCACATTAGAAGAATATTTATTGACCAAATTATTTTTTAATAATTTTAAATACATAGGACATGGGATAAATAATGTCACACAAACTTAAATGTCGTAAGTTTTACTTACCTTCGCCATGGTATTATACTCAGTACACAACCTTAAAAGAGAAATGTAATGAGTTATTGATTTCATTCATTGATTGATAAAAATGTGTAATGTTAGTTAAGATCAGTATACTAATAGTTAATCCCACTTAATGTTAAACGTAACTACTTAACATAATGCTGTCGCACAGACTATAGGTATTTGAATTCCCTGTTATAGCAGTGCTGATGGTAATAATGATGATTAATTATGAACTAAACGTGTCCTGTATATTAGTTGGGTGGATTAATTGCTAATTATAAGTACAGGTTGTTTAGAATGTATTACCTAATGAATATATAGAGAAACTCATCCTCGTTTGTTTTGATATCGTTATTCTATGAGTTGATAAATACGAAACTTACCCGAGTATTTACATTACCTTTATCAACGAGTTGGATAACAACGATGTCTAACTACACGAGGGTGATATTCAAGTTATCATCCAATAATGTAACTAAAGCAATATAGTCTAATATGCTCACTTGTAAAGGTATGGATAGCGTAACTTACTTGCCTAATGTTATAGAACTGGTTGGCTAAAGGGATGTCTAAACGGTAAGTCTTCGCTAAGTCTGTCTCATGAGCTCTGCGTTACATAAAGGCTCATTCAGACCTAAAGCGTGCGGCAGCCGCAACGGTTAACCGCATGGTTTCCCAATGTGTGGTCAACCGCAGAACTGTTTCCCGCGAGGCTTCAGTATGAACAGTCCATATGTGTTTATAATAATATAAGGAATTTTTCGCTACAGCGAACTCACAACGGGAAACGCTGCGGTAATCTGTAAATATATCATGTTGCCAAATTATTATTGTTTTTGTTATAATCATTAGTACGGTATATTTATGGTTATTATAATTATTATGGTGAGGATGATTATAGTATAGATGGGTATAATCAAATATTAGAGTGGGTCCACTAAGTCTTTCTTTCGGCACTCTTAATACACTCTAAATAAGACAAATGTCGCCTATGGGTAAGATATTCCCGCCGCGACGAAAAACATTAATTCAATCAATCAATAAGACAAATAATCACCTTCTATACAATACAAAATATATAATAAAATAAACAGATGCCGGTTAACACATTTGCAATCCAGACACTATAAACTAAAACAAATGCACACATTCTCAGTATTAAGAACATCTTTTACTTTTCTATTAATATAGAATCCTTAAGAGAATAATGTTTTAAATTAATGTCCATATAATTGGAAGTTTTTGTTTGGCACACTTACCTAGACAGTTATAACTGCTAGCTAGCACAATGTTCATATATACATACGCACAGATGCAGTTAGTCCAATGCAGCACTACTATGATACAGTATGTCAGCTATTTCTTGAAATGGCTAGTGTAGAACAGATCTGACTGTTACACCTACTCCTACTACTAATAATAAGGTGTACGTTGCCAGCGATACATGTACCGTGCATACATAATGGTAATAATCAATATTGCTCCTCCTACTTATGAAAAGATTGTTCAGCAATCGAAATTGGCTATAATGATTACTGTCCAACAATATTGAATTAAGGGATAGAGTACGGTCTACCCCTATATATACTGTATTAAAGTATAGTTTCGCCCTGAACTGTTATAGTTAAAGTACGAGGATGCTTGCATCCGAGTACTTTAACGTTATAATAGTTCAGGGCGAAACTATACTTTAATACCGTATATATAGGGGTAGACCGTACTCTATTGCTATTCTAACATAGCACACAATTGTTGAAAAAAATGAAAATTAGATGCATCAACCGTCCATATACGAATACATAAACTGGGCTCGTTAATTGGCTGTTCCAACAACTGGGAGTTTCACCAGACATGATGTCACACCATTGTGACGTCGCGTAAAAGCTTGTTACAGTGTTTGTAATCACTACTAACAATGGGGGTTAAAAGTAAGGATATGTGATGTAATTGGCAGTTTGCCAACTTAATTTATCGTAGATTAAAGCACACTTTTTTTCATTGTTCTCACACGACTTTTTATTTACTTATCTATTTATTTTATTTTATTTATAATTTTTTTAAATTGTATTTATTTATTTATTACCAGTATTTATTATTATTATTAATTTTAATGATTAATGATTAATTATTATTATTAATTGTTAATTATTATTATTATTAATATTATTATTAATACGGTACATTTTGTTTCAAATCTATCCAATCTTTTTCATCACCACAATTCCTTCCCATTTAAGAAACATCCTCGGCATTCAGCGCCTCATTCGCAAAGGGATCCAAGCAACAACGTCCGAGCTTCCGCATCCATCCACGCCTCTGACCGACGTCGCTCAGAGTCTGCAGGAGACGGCAGGCGACGTCCAGATCAGGATATCCATGGACTACGACACCTACATGGAGAACCGCCGGCCGGGGTCCAACGTACCAAGCGATGTCACGGTCAAATCGCTACAACAGCCAGTCCATTCCGAGGTTAGTTGTCGACTGTCCCCCTAACTGGTAGAATAACCCTCTCCTTTCTGGATTAGCAAAAGATACTGCTCTTCAGGGCATCTCCGGTTTCCTCCAGCATGGAGAAGTGGTTCTCTACAGGGGATCTCCAGATGAACCTCACAAGAACAAGGGCAACTTGTTACTTTAACACTCTCTATGCTGGAGGCAACTAGAGATACCCTCGAGAGCTGTGTCTGTACCTAATCCAGCTGGGAGAGGGTTAATATGCAAAAATAAATCATAGGTGTTTCTGTCAACGCAAATTTTCTAAATTTCTTGGTATCAATTTTTTTTTTTTAAATGTAAACATTTCATTACGAAAGAAAATTGTGTATATGCCACCAATTGTAATATTTAATTTTTTTATTTTAACCAATAAGTATTTCCAACAGTATTAAGTTACTGTACTATTAACCCTATCCAGCTCTAAGGGAATAGGGTTAATAGGTATAAATTCTCTTGGTTTCTATCATTTCACAAAGATTTTTTAAATTTATATATTTATTTAATTTGGATTTAGAGTCGCTTTCTAGATTCTTTCACTAATATCACGACTTGTTTTACCATTTATATTTGGGGCATTGAAAGTATTATATATGTATCCTATTTATTTTGCTTTCCAGAATATCGGGCAGGTATCAACAGGTGCATACATGAAGGAAAGCACCAACGAATCGGAAATCTCCAGAAAGAAGACCAACATTGTCATCAACCTGGCCAAACTGGAAAGCGGAACTCTCCAAAACATGCAGGAAGATGCTATTGACACCATCTTCTCCATGGACTCCCGAGAGAAGAGCGGCCTGGGTGAATCTCTGGGCAAATCCAAGAAGACCAAGAAGCCTAAGCGAGAGTCCCGGCAGAGAAAGGTGAAGAACATGAAGCAGTTCTTTGGGCCGATGGTAGAGACGGAAGACGTCGAGGAGAACCCCGTCATGGAAGACGGCGACGACTTCCCCATCACCCAGTACCGCCTCCACGGTCAACAACCCAACCTCCACCTCGTGGACGCCACCACAGAGCTGATCCTGGAGCGGAAACAGGCCGGGCGCCACATTCGTGAAGCTGAGCTCCAGTACCACAGCAAACCCGCAGAAAAGCCGCTCCCGACGATCCCGATACCCAAGAATTTCTCCACGGACAAGAAGATATTCGACAGAGTCCACAAAGCCATGGGCATGTCGTGTCTGCTGGCGGTGCAGAAGGCGTACAAGGACCGCGAGAAGGCCGAGAAGGCTGCAGCGAGGATGGAGTACATTCTGAGCATGAGAGAGGAGCGGATGCGAGCCAGGGAGAGAATCAGCATGTACCACGAGGACAAGAGGAAGCAAGCGTTGACCAGAAGGGACCGGGACCGGGCCAGATTACTGGACGGGCTGGAACGACACGAAATCCAGCGGCTCAACTACCTGGACAAGAGGATGGAGATAAAGAACAAGGCCAACGACGTGGGCAAGAGCCACAAGATCGATCAGAATTTCGTCAGCGAGTTCAACAACCAGCACACCTCCGTGTCCAACGCCCTACTCCGACACGACCGCCAGGCCAAGGTGCAGGACCAGGTCCAGCAGAGGAAGACGTTCATCCTGGAGAAGAAGACTCAGAAGGGAGAGCAGCAGACCATGGTCAAGAACTTCATGGAGCATCGGCAGCTCATGTGGCAGACGGAGGGCGCCACCAGACGCGGGACCATCGGGGCCAAGATGCTGCATGAGACCAACGACCGTCTGATGGAGGCCAAGCAGAGGGTGGCGCAGATCAGAGCCAGGACAGATACCGTCCAGGAATTCTATCCGCTTCCGCCAAACAATGTGCCCGATTCCGCCACTTCCGCGCCTAAGGGGATGTCGCGGTGGGAGGCATCTGCTCTTCTGTCCAGAGGTAGGATCGGACGACATCATACGGTGGTCATCTGATTTGTTGTCATCGGCAGTGATAAATCTCGGACCATGTGATTTTTTTGCCATCGGTAATGATAATCACGTACCATGTTATTTGTTGCCATTGGCATTGATAATCTTGGGACTATGTCGATTTGTTGCCATCAGCATTGATAATTGCGGACCATGTTATTTGTTGCCATCGGCATTGATAATCGCGGACCATGTGATTTGTTGCCATCCAATGATTAATCATGGAACATTTAAACTGTGATCTCTCACGGCAAGAAGTTAATTGGTAAAAATTCATGAATGTTAACATGGTGTGTGTGATAATTATTGGTTTTACTAGTAGCTTTGTATCTTAGTACCATTGCTTACCATTATTTTATTTTGTTAAAATCTTAAATCTAATTAATATTTGAATAATGCATGTAACAACCACAATTTATTTTACAATTTCTCATTGAGATCAGGTCTAATGTTGCATTTACATTATTTACCAGCAATAAACCTACAGCATAAAATGAACACAAAAAAAGTACATAATAAAGCTGTTGCTTAGTGATCATGCTACAATCTTACACATACGGTACATATACATTTTACCAAATAGTTACTATATTATATTTTATAGGTGGTTACTATATTATATTTTATAGGTGGTTAAACTGCTTATTTATGTCTTCCCAATTTCTATTTTTTACGGATATCTATATCTTTTGTATTGTTTGCTTTCCCTATTGCCAACCTTTAATTGAATTCCATATTCTGTGATATTGAGATACTTTAACCATTTGTGATGCATTGCTCAAGTGCTCAATTATTGACTGATTGACTCATTTATTAAAGTGTCGCTGCTGGAATCTGTCATCCATGTGTGACAATTGATTATAAATAGCAGTAATAGTACATGAAATATGTATGAATCATTGTAATGTTACAGTATTTTTTCTATTAATTCAAACAGGAGAAAATAATTAAATTTGTAGCTATTTGAATTATTAGAAAAATTTGACAATTTACCATATTTGTCATACTAATGTAATTATAAGTTCTTTGTGAAGAATCTCAAACCTTTTTTCTCAAGCAATTAGGTATTGGGGTAATTACTATTAAATTATTATGCTTTTGCTATTATTTAAATAAATATCATAATAAACATCTTCGACTGTTATTTTTATTGCTCCGACTGGCAACTGCTCTCAATCTCTACATCCCAGACATTGTTGTATTAACCCTCTCCATGCTAAAGGGAACTGGATAGGCCCTAAAGGGAAATGGTTAAAATAAATTAACCAGATAATGTAACCCTCTCTACTGGATTACTCAGGCAATGCTCTTTAGAGCATCTCTGTTTGCCTTCAACATGGAGAGTGTTAAAGTTGTTTAGCAGACTTTTAGTTTTAGACAAATGAATTATTATTTTACATCGTAGTGTGAATCTTTTAACTGAATAAGCAACAACTTTTTAGATTACACCCCAAGACAATTACGGTTCACACTCAATAGGACTCGATTTAACCCTCTCTCTGCTGGATTAGGCATAAGCACAGCTTTTTTGGGCCCAGGGATGGAAACTTACCTTTAAAACTTAGTAGCCCGAACAGCGATACAAATAACAAATGTTTACAAAAAAAACATGAACTTAATACCTTTATCATTGGGACAAATGGCCCGGGCTAGCAGGCTAGTGTTAATTTCCATCCCCGTTTAAAACATAGGATACAACTGAAAACATTAACTGAGGATGGCTCTAAGCATCATCAACAAGTAGTCCTTGTCAACAACGTTTCTTATAATTTTTTTAAGTATAAATCTTTCAAAAAATGTCAAAATCATTAAAAATCTAAAAAGATTATATGAAACATTGTTGACAAGGACTACATCAACAAGGTACTAGGTATAGTAATGTATGCAACGTGGAGAATGCAGCTCGAGATGAAATATTTTATTAACACGTGTGTGACATATGCATGAACAATACATTAGCATTCCATCCTGGAATCAAGGAATCTGTCCACACATAACTATTTCTATTGTATAATGAATGGAAACCAGTGGTGCTATAGATCAGCCTCATACTTCAAAACAGTTGCTATATTGTCCTTCCAAACATACAGCCCAAGAGATTACGAAACATTTTTGAGTATGATTTTGTCAACCAATCCCCATAGAAAATTTGAGCTTGAGTATAAAATCGGACCCAAAACGTTTTGTAATCTTGGGGCCAGTTCTTATTCTATCACTGTGCGGTCTGTTCTCGCACACTGCATGGTCTGTACTCGCACACTACATGGTCTGTACTCGCTGGCAGGGTAGTGCAGACCGCATACAAATTGTACAGTGAGAATCACCACATCTAAGGCAACTCTTTGCCGCCATCTTACTTGTGTGAGACGTGTGCAAGTATTTCCTTTCGCCCAGTACTAAAGTGACATCACCTGTCCGAGAACATTGTGCACAACTGAAAGGAACAGGGCCCTAGTGTGGAGACAAATCAGATTGCAACGTTCACAGGTCAGAGGTCATAATGAACATGGTACGAGGTCAACACACAACTGTTGTATTCAGGACATCTCAAACAGTTACACGATTAACCTTCTCCATGCAGGAGGCAACCAGATATGCACTAAAGCGCAGTGGCTGTGCCTAATCCAGCAGGGAGAGGGTTAAACACATATATGATTAGTAAAACTGTTGCATACAAATATACATGAATCTAAATGCTTGAGGTTTTATCCGCTTTCTCGTAGAAAACAAATATCTGCCCTGTCTAGCTAATCCAGTCCATCCTCCTTCCTCTTGGCTTTCCCTCGGAGAATCGCCTCCTTCAGAATATCGCAGTAATATTGTACGGCCACGGGCGTATCATCGTTTCCCGGAACCGGGTATGCTATCAGCCGAGGGTCGCAGTTCGAATCTACGATCCCTACCGTCGGGATCAGCATCTTGGCGCAGTCTATGAGTGCTTTGTGCCGATTGAGTGTGTTGTTCTGTGTGTTGATGAATATGCACAGCTCGGGGAGTCGTGTGATCGTGTCGAACTGTGTGCTGGCATTAGTAAACGTCCCTCCCTTCCAGTATCGGCAATTCGCGTACTCTCCGCATTCCAGTGCCGTCTTCTCCACCAACGGAATCGTCTGCCGATGCCGACTTATGAACAGGATCACGCCACCTCGGTACGCGATATGAGCCGTGAAGTTGAGTGCGTCTTGGAAGTGAGACATGGTCTTGTCCAGGTCGAATATATCGGTGTCTAGACGATTACCGTACAGATACTGCGCCATGTGAGGTTCCCTTAAACCCTGTTTGTGCCCCAGGTGTACCCGTGCCTTGAAGAGGTCATGAATGGTGACCAGGTCACGGACTCCGAAGTAGTCGATGTGTTGCAAGCTCTTTGATTCTGCATCTTGAGGGGGAGATAACTCTGTTGCTTCAGAAGCTGTTTAAAAAAAAGAGGAATACTGTAATAATTTTTTTATAATTCCATATTCAGGTTGTCTATCAGTAGACTACAGGGGGTTGCACTAGATATTTGTCTACCAAACAGCTGTGGAAAGGTTTTTGGAAGTACAAACATGATTTTATGTATGTCAAGAAGTGTATAAAATTCCAGCAATTTCACTGTCAGACATGAGGACTGGTAAGTCTGAGAAGTTACCCGTCCTCATACATGTTGGCCAGTGATCGATGATATACATCTTGAAAAACAACCAAAAAGTAACACAACATTTCGAACACTGTGTCAAGTGAATGTATTTTGCAGTTGTTACTAAGAACTAGTCCAAAACAACCATAAATATCTGTGATATTATGCCTTTAATGGTCAAATACATTATTACTCAACAAGAATATACATTTCATAAGTCTACATACGTACTTTATGCAATTATCTATTTCTTCCAAAGTTATCATTACCAAGTAGAAGAATTGGGTTGAATCATGACAATGAATATTACGGTAACTATAATCAGTAAAATAATATAAGTGTGCATAACGCAAGTATTTTACGGTATGCAACATGAAAAAACTTGCCTTCCTGTGCAGTGAATGTGGTACTGGAAAAGTTCCTCTGGGATGAGTTATGTCCCCTTGATAAACTATCATGTGATGTAATCGTTGGAACTCGATCTGAAAGTATTGAAATGTATAAAGGTATAAATATATAATAAAAACGATCAACATAGAGCTTTAACCCTCTCCATGCTGGAGGCAACCAGATATGACCTAAAGAGCCGTATTTGTAGCTAATCCAGCAGGGAGAAGGTTAAATCAACACTTTGAATAATGATACAAATAACAAATGTTTACAGAAAACATGAATTTCTACTGGCCCATAGGATACCAGTCTCATTAAAATTAGATCTGAAACTAACACTCAAACAGATATATATGACACTCACTTCGTAACGGTCTCGGGATATCGATATACAAAATCTGTTCATATGAACTCTGACCGCAATCAATCACAGCCTCACCTAATAAACTCAGGGAGGTTTACAAACTTTCTGCACAGTTTGACATGTTTGCCGGTATCAGGAGCTTGTACATTCAGAATTTACCGATATGTATAACGGGACATTTTCCGAAGCTCGCTGAGAGCCACTTTCCGTACGAATTTTGTAAACAACATGTGTAGATTCTAGCAGCCGATCGTTTTCTTTTGACAACATGCTTTTCAA
>JAUTBV010095150.1:0-17247 GCA_032361325.1 Lepetodrilus fucensis
TAAAGAGCCGTTGGCCGTGTTTGATTTAAACCCGACTCTTAAGAGTCGCAGAAGGATTGCAGTGAAGATTTGTCAAAGACACAGCGGTGGAAAGCTTTTTGAAAGTACAAACATGATTTTATGTATGTCAAGTAAATGTACTTTGCAGCTATAGCTAAGAACTAGTCCAAAACAACCATACATATCTGTAATATTATGCCTTTAAAGGTGGACTCTAACGGTGCGAAATGTAGCAACAACTAGTATTATGAATACACGAGAACAATCGAAATGACGTGTTGATCATGACATTTCGATTGTTCTCTTGCATCGATAATACAAGTTGTTTCTACAAAACGCACCGCGAGAGTCGACCTTAAGCAACTTGAAGCAGTCTCGTAGAGCAGAACAGTATATTCATGTATAGGAAGTATACTTCTGCACCGTGTAATAAGATTGGCATAATCTGGGTATAAAAAACACATGATATGGAAAATTTCCATATTGGAACATAGTTTTTAGTACTTCATACAAAGCTCTCTTAGCTTTTATAGAAATATGTACACAAGTTTGGTTAAAACCTAGATTACTAGTAAGAGTGAATCCTAGATAGTTGTAGTGAGAAACTACTTCTATTTTGTTACCACCATAGGTCAATTTCTCCAAATGTGACAAATCTCCCTCCTCTTCTAAACACGATTATTTTGGTTTTGGACATGTTAACCAACAACTTCCAATTGTTACAATATTCTTGTAATACATTCAATTGATTGTGTAGCCCCCATACACTATATGAAAAAAAAATACAACATCATCCGCAAATAGCTTTAGGAAAAGTTCCAACAAGTCAGGTGTAATGTGTATACCTCTACGGCACCACATGAACTTGATATTACTGGTCAGTAGCGATACATCTTGACAATACCTATAGTTCTTAACGGCGGCCTATGCCTTCAGACCTACTACACGCATGTTGCCTATGTTGTGAATAGAGTTTGTAGGCATCTAGTTCAACAGTGTCATCAGTCTTTGTTTCTTGTAAAACTCCCGCTTGTGTACAATAGTTAGCGCTTGTTCAAGGGCCAAGGTAGCATGTGCACTCTAAATAGGGCCAAGGTAGCATGTGCACTCTAAATAGTTTATCAGTATAAGACATTTCCATATCGTTGGAAGGTTGTTAATAATGAAACCAGACAACCTCGAAAACAATGATCCTCAAAACCCTTTGTGTCTCCAACCTTGATAAATTCGCACCGCAAAAACTCCTGATATATGATCAGATATATTATTACGCTATATCCATATCTACTGACCTCGATACTATATATATTGGAACTATTAATATTAACATATCAACATATACCAACATGCATTTTCCCCAGTAGTTAGGAACAATATTTAAGACTTTATATTAATATTAAACCCGTAAACATTGACCATGAAGATACTATTAATAGAGACATGTATTTGACACAAGTAAATTGTGGCAGACCTTGATACAATGGGTGGCGGTCACTTACCCTCAGGTCTCTCCCCCAACACCAGCCCGGGTTACTTGCCCTTTAGGTCTTTGGCCCATCCGGTCTTTTGCCCCTCTTCTTATGTGAAATGACAGTAAGCAACATTTTATATTCATATTCAATTTTATTTCGCTGATCAATCTGATTCAGAGGAATAGTCCTTGTGTAGGGCTTCAATAAGTATCCATATGGTCTGATGTATATGACCAACGATGGTGCTGAATCCACGACTCCAGGATTCGCACAGGTTGTATGTACGGGAACCACCACTCATTACATGATGGACATTTCAAACAGGCGTACACTGGCGCGATGTGACGCATGCGGATGGGCTGAACGATATCACCATTAAACATGACGATATGTAAAGCTATGTTCACGAATTCCCGATATCGTTATTCGGAATTCGATTTAGCTTATATCGATATAAAACTTGCCGTTCACACGTATGCGCAAATCGGTTTCGAAGCAAGCAGAAGCGATTCAGGTCGTTCACACTCAAAACGAAATATATATGTTAAACTGGTTTTGCGTTCTCTCGTACCCGCAAGACGGGTGTATACCACAAGGTTGCGATGTATACCTTCTAATTGAGCTTAATATATCTTCCTCTTTCCATTTTTTTTAAAGCGCTACTGTTTCGGGGGGAACCCCACACAGCTGATCTCGCCATTTGAGGTGTAAATTAAAAATATATTTATATTCTATTAACAAAATAACAACAAAAACGGCTCCATCGACGAGACTCTTTTTTTTAAATCTTAATTTTTATTTAAGCAATATTTAGAATATATATTTTTAATACATTAAAGTGACTCATACACCAAAAATAAACTTATAGAGCTGATGATCCTGCACCACATAGTGCGAGTGATTCCTTCTAAACTTATAGAGCTGATGATCCTGCACCACATAGTGTGATTGATTCCTTCTAAACCTATAGAGCTGATGATCCTGCACCACATAGTTTGATTGATTCCTTCCAAATGTGAAATGATCCGCTATCGATAAATATGCTTATTTTAAGTCGTTGCCTGGGTCAGGTGATAAAAACAACCATGTACAGCGTAGTCCGTCGTAGAGCCAGTATCATTCTCCTGGTTGCCTGTGTCAGATGATAAAAACAACCATGTACAGCGTAGTCCGTCGTAGAGACAGTATCTTTCTCCTGGTTGCCTGTGCCAGGTGATAAAAACAACCATGTACAGCGTAGTCACTCCTAGGGCCTGTATCTTCCTTCCCGTTACCTGGGTCAGGTGATACACACAACCATGTACATGAATGTGGTTACCAAGGGTTTGTACTCGCAGCATTGATGGAACCTTTTTCAAAGACTGTTATGACGGTGGTGGGGGTCTGCTTGAAACAAATGTGTTAACATACAGTTTAATTCAAAACACCACTGATCCGAAACTCAGGAATGGTCTTGATATCCTGGCTCCTGTCTGAACAAAGCGTGTGTCGTCTTTTGTGTATGACTGGCGGGTCGCCACGATAATCACGGAGCAAGGCAGCTGTGACCAGAGTATCGTTTCTCGAAGCTCTCTTAGCCGCTAAGGGACCATAGCACTCTCTTAGGAATGCATTAGCTATCGGCAAAGAGAGTGCTTATGGTCCCTTAGCCGCTAAGAGAGCTTCGAGAAACGATACCCAGGACTGTTGATGGCTCTCCATATAGCGGGATGTTCCACCCTTGGCAGGTGTTGTTGGTTCCATATGGCAGGCTCATATGTAGGTGGTATACATGAATAGGTGGAATAGATCCATCGGAACGTGGTGGTGGCTGTATGCGACAATATCCACCAGCCACATAATGTAGAGGCGGAAGTAATCTACAAATGATTCGAGTCCTTATGCAGTATTGTCACGAAGGTAGGCGATGCCTTTTAGGACATCATCAAGTGGCCAGACCATCGAGCATGCCACATAAGTGTTTGACATCCTCCTCCTCATGGTAGCGAGTGTCGAGGCCCAGACTTTGCACTTTGCTTTATGTACTTTGGGTCAGATGGTAGAAGCAGCCATGGATCCTGAGCTGGGTCCGAAGATTGATGTCACAGCCTTCATGTCCACGGTGACAGTAGTGAGGCCAGTCTGGAATCCGAGGGTGTTGCACCGATCCTGTATGGCAGAGAGGTACTCCTCATTTGTCGAATGGTTCTTGTTTTATCAGGAAGCTGTAGACACAAGTAACAGAAGAGTCGCCGGGGGCGTGCACGAATCACATACAGTTGGGTGAATATTGATGGAGCTATGTTGAATGTCCCACCCAGGAACCAGGTAGTGAAACTCGCATGGTGACCAGTTCCTCATAAGTACCAAATATTAGCATCTGGTTGAATGAGCCTACGTTCAAATCCCGTCCCGGGGAGCCCGGCATCATTACCTTTCTGACGCGATATTGAAAGGATGCACTGACAGTCTTAGACGCACATTCTGGACAGGGGCCTGCTCCTTTCTGGCTGTTCTGTCCGTACGTTCTGTCCGACGCATGCAGTTACACTGAGCGGTGTTGATTCTTGGTAACTGCGCATGCGTCGGACAGAAAGTACAGACAGAACAGCTAGAAAGGAACACTACCATAAACAAATCCAAGATGGTGGTGGATACTATTTGGAACACTACTTATTTTCGAAAGTGTTTGCTATACGGCTAATATTCACTTACCTAAACTGGGTACACTGCTGCTACGACTTTCAACAATGCGGCGTAAACTTGTCGTTTAGCTACATAGCAGCGCCAGATGTATTCCGATAAGTGTTTTCCGAAGTGCTCTTTTGTTTAGTAAGTTTGTGGCGATTGACGCTTGATGCACCACCACCTGTTCTCAATGGTGTCCGTGTGGGCTCCAGTGGCTGGTTCTGAAACAATAATAAACACATACTATATTACATTACTATCTTAGTGTTAGCGTTATTCTTAGGGTTAGGGTTAAATATTTATCTTTAATTACCAACGAAATTGTCACTGTGATTCACAGTTTCATGAGTAAAACCCAGCTCTCCGAGACTCGCGTATGATTTCCACTTGTCAGAAATAGTTTGTTTGTCTCTGGCCTAATGTGTTTTAACACAAGTGGAATCAACGACAAAGTGTCCTTATCTCGTTGGTCGACGGGAACTAAGAAATAGTTCTTAGTTTCCCGCCTAATACCACGAACTGTCAATCATCCTCCCGCGATTTTCTTTTTACTTCCCAAATTTGGACTCGTCTATCTCAGTACAGTAGGATCGGGCCCACCTAGTTCATTTTAGTTCGATGTTACCACCCACGGTGGTAACGGAAAATAAATAATGCAAACAAATACATACATAAATAACATACAACGTGATCAATATGGAATAATGATCAGATATAATTCATGTACAATCATTGAGAAAAACAATTAACCTTTCTTAATAGCAGAGTCTATAATAGTTTTTTAGTTCATTTACCTTTTTAAATGAAAGAATACATTTTAGTTTATATATATTTGGCAATTTACTAAATCTGTTTGGGATATATAACATTCTATCATTTATAAAATAAGGACATTTGAATAAATAATGAAATTCGTCAGCAACGGAAGGGGAATTACAAAGTGGGCATGTTCTATCTTCTCTAGGTATATTTCGCCAACGATGTCAATTTGCAAGATAATTTGGCGTC
The DNA here is from genome assembly GCA_032361325.1 of Lepetodrilus fucensis. Taxonomy (NCBI): domain Eukaryota; kingdom Metazoa; phylum Mollusca; class Gastropoda; order Lepetellida; family Lepetodrilidae; genus Lepetodrilus; species Lepetodrilus fucensis. The sequence continues at coordinate 5,148 of JAUTBV010095150.1, forward strand.
TTGGATTTGTGCTGTTACATTAACTCCGTTATCTTACTAGTGTAGCATTGATGCCCATGTTTCTGAATATTCTGGTGGCAACGTTCACGTGTATGTGTATGTGTGTGTGTGTGTGTGTGCGCGCGCGCGTGTGTGTGTATGTGTCCGGCAGTAGACGATGTCACCCAGATGTGGCAGCGGTCAATCGCTGGTGACCTGCAGAATGTGCCAGGGCAATGGGTTAACCCAGCGTTGCCGCTTGACTGCGCTGGGAGTCCCATTAGCATGTGGACATTTCTGGACGTCATCACCGCGGAAATTGGAAGCGGTATCAGAAATTATTACATTCTCTGGAGTCATCAGTTTTCACCCAATCAGCGCATATATTCTGACATCTGAGTAGGCCTCGCTTTGAGAATAACAACAGAATTACCGATTTTCACTCAGCCAAATATCACGGTTAATCGGTCAGTAAAATTGATAATGTCGAAAATGCCGTCGGTTTGTATGATGACGAGAATAGTGGTTGGGTTCCATCATACATATATATTGAATATTACTGAAAGTAAAATGAATGTGTCATTCAATGGATAAAGTTCGCCAATCGCCAACTTAAGCTCATAAAATTGATTGTAACGCACTCATGTCATGACCTGTCATTGATACTACTTGTCCATTCTGTAATTTGCCACTGAATAGACCGGTGATATTAACATCATTGGGTCTACAGACGAATCTCTCCTGTTTATGACCTTGCCATATACATTTGAAGAATTTCCTGTCGCAGAATCAATGTGATCGTGACACGGATATTGGTAATAAAATATCCATCGCCTTTTACAATTACCAGAACACATTTATGTTGAGAGTTTTCTGGTTGTTCAATATTGAATTATATGTTTCCTTCTGTTTTACACGTAATGTACTGATTCGTCGACAAATGTATATTTGAACCTGGCGGATTAAATATAAATATACTTGTGTAACCAAACCTGCCGATGCATGATAGATGTTTGCTGTGGGTTGTTTTTTTCATGATCAATTATTACCAAAATAATTCAAGGAGACGACAAATTGCTGTACATAAACTCCTCTGTCACATCAGTGTCACTGTCTGGCAAACTGTGCACATATATGGAACAGAAAACACACTTCCTGTCAAATTAACATCTCTTGCTCTTCCTACATCCTGGACAGCTGTGGATAATTGGTCATAGTAAGTTACATACCCCCAAGCTCTTCCGTTGGTCATATCAGAAGAAAGCTTTTGATAGCGGACCTCAGGGTTACTCGAAAACATACATGATTGATGATAAGTGTATTATCCATGTCTACGTATGGAATGCCCCTGGGTTTCTGGCGGTTTAAATGAACTGTTTATAAAAGTGATGTGGCACATAATGTGTGCGTATCAGGGCACGGGTAGATAGGCCACAACCGATCATACTCAAAGACATCAATCCATTACATATTTCAAATTTGCATTTTTCTTTTTAGTAAAGACTCCATATTTCGGGCATAATATATACATCGTGGCCTTAAATGTTACTTTGTATTCCATACCCGATAATACTTATTGGCTTGGTGTCCCTTTAATACTTTATTACTTTAATACTTTAATACTTTAATACTTTAATACTTTAATAATTTAATACTTTAATACTTTATTATTTTAATACTTTATTATTTTAATACTTTATTACTTTAATACGTTATTACTGTACGCACATTACATTAGTAATACACGAGAGCGGTTTTCATAAGTTGGATAGTTTTTCCAATTATCTTTTTATGAAGAAAATAGAAAATATGCTTAATACAAAATGCCCAACAAACACACGCGCACACACGCGCGCACACATACACCTAACAACATACAATACGGTAGATATATATAATTCATTCATTCATTCACACATACATATGCATCCAAGCATACGCAAGCATGCATTGTACCTATTCATACGCACCGACACACATTCTCATACATACTGTGTATACATACAAACATATTTGCTCACCTATACGTTTGAAGTTCGCATCGTGTGCAGTGTGAGGTAGTTGAAGAAGTTCAAGTTTATGGAAATATTGACAGACAGCCTATCATTAGTCGTACCATTAACCGATATTCTTTAGAAGTTCCACAGATCAAACCAAGAGGGTGATAACCAGATGGAGCAGTGGTACCATATCCACAGACGATCCACTTCCTGACAGCCACAAGAACTTAGCACAATGGTACCACAGATGACATTCTTCCTGCTTTTGGTATACAGACGGCTTGGTTATAGGGAGCGGATCTCGTAAGCATACAGATTGTATCCAACCCTATGACAGTTTGGTCAATAAAACATGTTTAAACTAAAACGAAAAACTATACGGCTTGACACCTTGGTTCTGAACCGCTGCTCTTTCAATAAAATATGAGTTGATAATACTCTTTTAGATAAATACAAATACGTACATCTATCTGTATTATACATTGTCACTCGTTGAGAACAAATACGTGGCTATACGATTATATATTTGCTAACAATTCGTATCCCCCTGATTTAGTGAGCATTATATGTTTGAAGGACACTATAATGTAAGTAAAACATTTTAAAAACTTACTAATCGTTGTCCATAGCAATATAAATAAGAGTAGGTATGCTGCCTAGAATGTTGATCTGTGTATGAGTTGTATATATCTTTGCACGAATATTAACAATAAAAACAAGTTTCAACAGTGAAAGTTGTTTTAATAAGTATGAAGGTATATGATTATTTGGATAAATTCAATAATAATACAATAATATATCTCGAAACAATTTAATGCAACTGTTTTAAATTGATATTTGAAAATGAAATACAATAATGTTATAATTACATCCAGATGAGTTCGAATTAATTCTGAAAATAAATTGCAATCAATATTATAATGGACCCTAATTAATGTGATACAATGCATGAATACAGTACATCTTTGAAAAGTAGAGATCCGGGCGTTTAGTAAAAAGATTTGACAGGATGCATTTTATTTGATGAATTCAAGAAATCGTGTCCGCTTCTTCACGTGTTATTACATATGCAGTTATTATATTTTTATCCCAGGCAATTTTTACCGGTTTGCTACTGTCTCAGGCAATCGAGTAATGGATTTGATAGTTTCTGATTACTCTGGAACTGACTTGAAAGAAACAATGCAATTACAATTATATAGAGGAACACTTCATATCGAGTGAATGCTTCTCTGTGAGGCCGATATATTGATGATGTTTGACGGACACTATTGTAGGTTACGGTACAAAGCAGACAGGATTCTAGGATCTCGTGCAATACTGACGTACCCATACTAAAGTAAGAGCTTGCCTAGAGTGTTTTCGCGACGTTAAGTAGGCGTGAATCAATGCCAGCTCTGCCAGTCTTTAGAAAAAAGTATATACATTTCCACCTTGTTGGGGAAAAACCTGTTGTTCGCGGATAACCAAAAAAATATATATCAAGATCGCAAGATTTGTGTTATTAAATTGGATCTTCATGAGTATGGCTGCCTTACTACTGTATAAGGTCAAGACATCATCATGTCGACTAAGTGAATGTAGGCCGAGATATGTCTTCTTGACATGCCGTTAGCGTGGGGTTGGATTGACAGCAGAAGGACAAACCCAGAGATTAGAAAACTGTTGTGAGTACGATGTTATGCTCAACTCAAAGTCTTGTTCACACATCTCCATATAACATCTGAGCTTGAGCATCAAAAGGTTTCGTAATCTCGGGCCCAGGTCTATGGTAACTGGGATGAGCACAGTTGGCAAATGTAGCATCGGCATAGGTGAAACGTATGACATGTATTCGTGAATACGTTGGTATCGCTTTATACGTACTTGTAACTTGTAACGTAGTATAAGATTAGATTGGACTCCAGGCCTCCGTTTCACGACGGTGTCCTAATTAACTAGTTAGGAACTCCTAACCCGAGTTATCACCTCCTAAAGTGTTTCACGACTATGGCACAAGTCATATCTCTTCTTAAATCGTCATCAAACTTAGGAGGTGATACACTGGGTCATAACTTAAAGGAGGTCCTGACTTTAGGAGGACGTCGTGAAACGGGGGCCAGAAGACGTGGATAGCAACGTTCAGTATTTCCACATGAGCAAGTATCCAGCCAATCAGAGCGCGCAATGCAGACGCCGTTGTCAATCTCTTTACCAGTACAGCTTCGTCTAATATATGACCACTGCCTTCAGCCGTATGACGCTGTAGCTATTACACAACCAAATACATTTCCATAGGCCATAATGGTAGCACAATTATAGGAAGGAAAGCACAATACCTGACCACACATGAAGTAACAGTTCATCATCTGCAGAGTCTGGAAACCCACAAATAAAAGAATTCTACCGGTGTATGTTTTCTAAACACTCACAGGAAGTGGGTCACCCCAGTATCGCAGATATTGGCCAACTCTGAATTTCACAGATAGATGGCTCAGATCAATGGATCAAGTTGTAATTATTTCTTATGCCAATTATAAACCTGGAATGCTTTTAGAAAAACAGACAAATTATCCACATAACATTTCAACCAATAACTGGCTTGCAAATTTACATTTTCGTGGCTCAATCTTATGTACGTTCGACTGGTGTGTGCGACTAGTTCCAATACATTGGTAGAGTATTACCTCTACCACCAGACAAAACATTGTCCAATGTTGTGTGTTTATCTTGTTCCAGAGCGATGTCCCAGCTCATGTTCCAGTGGCAGGTCATCTGCGAGTCTGTCCCCGACCTCGACCCCCTCCACGCTCCCCAACTCCCCCGACGAGCCCGACCTCAGACTGCCCGACGTCCAGTTCGCGGACGATGGCGCTCACTGGTTCCGGTCATCGGCCGTGGTGCTGCGCTTCCACAGGTACTGATTATCACCACCATTTGGTTCCACAGGTAACAGTGCTTCGTTCTCAAGAATGGATTGCATCATCCTTGAGAATCTACAAGTAACTATACAGTGTTGAGAGCAAGTGTTGTGAGCAATGGGGCCCTGTAAGGTGAATTGAAGCATTTGAACAAACTATCCAATAACCATGATTTATTTTCAATGAATTACGTTTACTCATGCATTTTTTAGATACAATTTGGAGAAAATATAAAGTAGAACATTTAAGTCATTAAAAACTGACAATTCCTCAAACTGGGTTGTGATACACTCATTGTGATAGTTAATAGTATTCCTTTCATTGTCTTAAAAATGTTTTCTTATCATATACAGTCAGACCCCGTTATACCGGACACTTCTGTTTTTGTAAGTTTTTTGTAAGTTTTTTCTGACCGGTAAGTGAAACAACCGGATCATCGGATCAAGCATTCATCGATTTAAAGTATATTTAAAATATGACCGGTAAGCGGAGAAACCATGATAATGGAATCCGTTATAACGGTGTCTGACTGTACAAGTTATTTTGCATGCATTATTGGAGAAAAACTATTCTAACTTCAAAAATAAATTTAAAAGGTTTTCATGAATAATGCTATGGTAATTGGGTTTTACATATCACAGTGAGTATACATGGAGCAAGCATGACAAAGTTGTAACATTTTAAAAGAATTTATCCACTATGAAAAGAAAAAAGCATTAAGCTTTAATGACCGTCTTTGTATGCTATTTGAAATAGTAGGCCTAACTTGCATTGTTTTTCTACTTCCTTTGAACAAATGAAGTCCTATTTAGAAAACTGTAGCAGACTTTATAAATAATTCAGGGCTTTCTCCATCCTAGCATGCTCTCTGTGTTTAATTACCTATGCATGGAAGCTGAATGATAGCAGGCAGTTTGATGGGGAATTAAACAGACGGAGCAGTGCTGTGTAAACTTCAGACATTGTGCGTCAGCTAATTAGCCTTATCACTCTAGTGCCGGACCTGTACGCAATGAGATTGCTGATCTACCGAGATTGCATGAATACGCAACATAGCCAACTATCTCTCGGCTTCTGCAGGGCAGTTTAAAGCTATTTTTACTCGTGGAATTTAAAATAAATGAATTAGGATTACGGATTCTATTTATTAGCTTAGCTATTTATCTGTGAGTAGAAATTGTAAGCTCTCATCATCCGTGTTTGTGTTTGGAATTGCGAGTAATTCTCAGCAATTTAGGACAATCGTTATATCTTCCAATTGTAAGTTTGAAATTTTCTCGGGATCAGGAAGGTAGCTTGGCAACTATTACCTTGGTTACTAGAACACAGAATACATAAATAGGGTTGACATTGGTAGCTTGTTTAGGTTGGGGGACATAGTATTGCTACATAGAAATGTGAGAAAAAACTAAACTTTTATATTAACTTTTAAGAATTAATATAATAAAAATGTAATCTCTTTTTATACTTATCAAATATTTAATAATATCAAAAAAAAATTTTAAAAATTGAAATATCTTTTCATGTTCTGGTTTACATCAACCAATGTTATCAAACTTTTATAATAGTTACATGTTGCTAAATTGCAAAGTGATTCTAATTTTCAACTACCAATATTATGTTTCTGGGACCTAGGTTTGGTAGGTGAATATATTCCTTGTACAAACATCGGCTCTGGATACATATTCTGACCCTACTTAACATCTATTTCAATTGTCGCCATCGTTTAGCCAAGCCCTCAGTACAAACACCAGCATGCACGTACATGTAGCTTGTACACTTCCAGAGAATCCTGCCAGACACAGAATACACCCACACAATATCCCTCATCATGGAGATTGATTTCTCGCCCCAATAGCCGTTCCTGCGTCGTCGTACCTGAACCAAGCCTAGCGTGGTTGTGGTCACAGACTGCGAGTTGATCAGCTTTGAAGCAGCGTTTGAATTATTGAATTTGTATGCCGTTACAATATTAGACCATTTCCTCCTCCTCCCTCCCCGGTGCAGCCAATGTTGTAATTGTTTCTAATGTACTGGGGCCTCCCGAACAGAATAGGGACCAGCTGTTGGTTCTGTGTGTTAATTATCTTCTTAGCTTTCTCTGAAGACAAGTTATTTGTAGACTCTTAGTTATTTATGAATGACTTTTTTCTTTTCTTTCCTATCCAGGTGGTTCAATAGGCCAAGCAAGGATGACCCCAGAAAAAATCCAACTCTATTTAAGTAAGTAGATTTCAATAACTAGCTGAGGCATGAAGCAACTGAAAGTTGTAGCTTAAAGTATATTTTTTCGTATAGGATCAGATTTTTAAACAATTTTCGAGAAAGGAATTTCTTTTCTTTTTTTTTTCTTTTTTTAAGGAGAGGAGTTTTTCATTTTGAAGTTTAATAGTACAGCTGTATATTGGGTATCTTTCACAGATCAACTATGAGATCTTGCCCAGTATCAGACCATTGCAGACCCAAATCTAGATCAATTAATTCCTCAAATATAGTTATGACATCATATGGAGCAACAAATTCAATTAATTCATTATGCACTATTAATAGATTATGGTGGAACATTGGAATAAATAATTATATTATGATACACCATTCTGATGATCTGGGGCCGGTTGTTCGAAGCCCGGTTAATCCCGGTTAAAGTAGCTGCCTGCATAGAGTATTGTACAAACTGAGAAGTCATGATATTAGTGAAAGATTCTAGAAAGCGACTATAAACCCCAATTTAAAAAAAATGAATAGATAGGATACCCAGGCTTCGGACAACTGGGGCCTGATAATCTGACAACACCTACATGTCTGTCTGTCTGTTCGTTCAGCAAGTGCCACATCCTGTCTCCGGGGGGTCTGAGGCTGGTGGAGCTCCGCACAGAGCCCGGGGGTCTGGTATTCCACCACTGGGAGTTCCTCTACCAGACTCCGCCCACCGACTTCACCCTCAAGAGGTCAAGGGTCAAGGAAGTCCCCGAGGGCACAACCACAGTAACCGTCATGGCGGAAGACACGTACGGGAATATCCTCAAGAAAAGAGTGAAATTAGTCGACTTTGAATAAATTAACAAGAGAATTCACAAAGATAGATTCATCGATGGTTCCAACCAAAGATCCAAGAAGAAATACTACAGAGAGATTCTCAAGACGTACATGAGAATGGCTTCCAATCAAATGTGCTTAATATTGTGTGACCCATGAATGTATGGCATTAGTTTATTTTGGAAGATGAGATATGCAGTTAATATCGGATATTGTGTTGTTTTTGCTCACTGTAATGGGATATGTGAACATGTTTTTTTTATACATTATTTGTACGTGAGTGTGAATACAAGCTACACTGTTGTACCATGTATACTAGAATCCTGCGACAGAACAAATGCTATCTTCTGTGGCCTTGGAATCATGGAAAGTGTAGATCTATTTTTAGTCAGGCAGCCAGTTGTTAAACTGAACAAATGTGAGAAAGAAATGTTATCTTCTATGTACATGATAATGTATCATTCTGTTATATTGTTTATATTACCTGTTTTTGTTGTTGTTGTGTTTGATTCTGTCATCGTTACAGTCACAGTTAAAGATATTCTCTATAAAATAAAATATATATCCGTCAATTCAGGTAATGACTAATTTCCCGTTTCTCCATCAGCATGATTATATTTGTAGTAATACTTTCTATGAATGCGGCAGAAAGATTATATCAGGGCTCTCTACTCAATGAAAGAGTTGTTTACTTTATTATATGGCAATAGGGCTGGTAAGTAATGGCGGGAGCCTCATTGTGAAACTGACTTCCGGGTACAGGGAGGCTCCTAATAATGACGACTACTACGAGGATAAGCGGCAAGCTCATCCAACTGCGCATTAATTTTAAACCAGTTTATAAAAACCATTGTTCCCATATTACGTCATGGCTATTGTGGCTACAGTCTACTGTAGGTGTAGTGATGTATGTGCGAAGCGCAGATCAACACATTTGCACTAGTTTACGTGCTGTACCCACTTCCTTACCAGGCCTATACTTGAATTTTAGAAATGTGTGGATTATGTCATAAATCTATCATGACACATCTACCTCCTGTAGATCAGGGCCTAATGTTGTTTTTCTGGTGATCCATTTACATGTACGATACTGATGGGGGGTATCACACATACATAAATATGGTATATTCTAATGTCCATTAATTTGTCTTTGGATCATGTCTATATATTTAGGAATTGAACTTTAAATCTGTTATATTTAAGAATTGAACTTTGAATCTGTTATTCAGCTGTTATAACAAATGTTCTTGCTGTTATAATAAATGTTCTTTATATTAATACATACTATATAAAAATTGCCTGAGAAATAAAACATATTTATTGTTCTACTTTGATATTGTGGCCCTGATGCATGCAGTTATTTATATATGATATTATCCCAGAGGTTTATGTCACACTGCTATATCACAATGGTAAAAATAATGTCATATATGGTGCGAAATATTCCCTGTGTGATGTAAAACAATAATTCACTCGGGTAAGAAGACATTTATTAATGTCTCTTTCAGCAATAATAGGAATGTATGTAGTAATCTTTCTGGTATTTAACAAAATAGTTCTTTCAACTTGTAAAATAAAAGTGCTTTTCAAAGGTAGCGTTTTTATATATTAATATACTATTTCTGAAACAACCATGTAAGGTGGCCTTTTATATTATAGGGTAGATATTACAGAAAGATATTCTCTAGACTTACACTGCCACTGTTGTGATATAGCAACGCCACAGACCCACGTGGCAGTCTGTCCGACTGTTCCCCTCACAACTATGTGACAGTCTGTCCGACTGTTCCCCTCACAACCACGAGACACTTTAATGGTGCTTTTACTCTGGAAAACTTGTACACCCCCGAGTTCTCAAAGTCAATATGGCCGTGAGATTATGAGACATTTTGAGTACGAGTTCATGCACAACTCAAATTTTATATTGGGATTTGAGAACAAAACCTTGAGTTGAAAATGAGTTTGTACTAAAATATGTTTTGTTATCTCTGTGGTGGCCTGGTTTCTCAGTTATATTGTATTGGTTGGTTTGTTATGTTTTCTTATGATTTGTATTAATTCATGTAAACAAGTCTCATATGTTGGATAAGTACCGTATACCGAGAAACTTTCATGGGAGGTTATTTTCGTGGTATTCAAGGGTAACAAGAATCCTCGAAACTTCTTTGTGTCCCCAGCCACGAAAAAGCAGCACCTCGAAAATCTTCCGATATACAGTAGTTGAAATTAATATGGATTCAATCTTGAGCATGAAATTGTATTAAAATTTGTTTGGAAATCTCAGAGGTGAAACCTAGATATTAGGCCATAGTTTACCTCCATTTTACCACAATATATACGAGGTAAACTCTTCTCTTTCTGGCATGATTGAAGCATGTACATTCATGAGTATTGAGGCATGTTTGTTTGTATATATATGAGATGTGATTGAATGACTTTTTAATAGGAATAATTTACCAATCAATTGTTGAGAATTCCTAAATGTGTCGTAGAATGTATATTTATCATCATATCTATTGCTCATAAGTCATCTGTCATTGTCTCTGATCGTAGTATATTTTCCAAACATTTATCTTTGAAGATTTCGTATTTTCATGTCAGCATCGGTCATTTCCTCTCCTAGAAATACATTTTTACAAATAAATGTTTTGTGTATTTTCAGACATTAGATTTTGTATGGCCTTGTTCATGAATCATCAGTGTATTTTCTATAATAGAGGTGTCGGATGTTTTCAATGTATACTACAAATGCTCAATCTGATGATGTTTAGCCTTGCTCGTCTGTCTGTCTGTCTTGTCTGTTCGTCGCAAATGGGTGAAAGATTCCCACAGTGACGTTGAACTCCATGTTCACTCACTCACTCACTGTCTGTCTGTCCATCTATCTGTCTGTGTGTCCATCTATCTGTCTGTCTGTCCATCTATCTGTCTGTCTGTCCATCTATCTGTCTGTGTGTCCATCTATCTGTCTGTCTGACCATCCATCTGTCTGTGTGTCCATCTATCTGTCTGTGTGTCCATTTGTTCATACCTGATTTAGGTTCCAGAGTAAAACTGTGTTAAATATTTGAAAACATTAGAAAATTGTGTAGACTTAACATAAGGAGGTATTATTAAATTAAATGTGCCTTTTGCTAGTTTTGATCATTTCTATAAAACAAACTTTTCATCTGTGGCACTTCTGTGGTAAATTTCTGTATATCAGAACATGAAAACAATTAGAACAACGAATCCTGGTAGTGACTCTAAGCAGATTGTGTAAAGTGCCTTTGTAAATGATGCCCCAGTTAGACTTTATCCTGTAGGTTTTATCCTAACTGTAGGCACACATACATAGAGAGAGCACAGAAAAGCATGTAAGCATTAACTGAGCTTTGACAGATGCTCTGCAGAACTAGAATTAATTTCCAGAATATAATTTGAAATCTACTTCAGGTGTTATTTATAATTACATTGGCTGTAGACATTAGTCTGCACTGGAGATGTTCTCTTTGATGCTTTGTATTTTCCAACTTCATTATTTTGGTCATGTCCATGGAAGCACCATTGGACTTGGATTTAATTTCTGAAAGACATAATGACATTTCTGGAAAAGTATTTAACTTGAGGTTTTATCTTTGACACAAAGCTAGATAAAGTGTGTGTTAAATGGACTCGTATTGGAAGGAAATCTTGAGAAATTCATCTGTCATTATATTACGTAGTTGATGTTTTGCAAAACATATTTCATATTTACATATTTTATAATAGATTATCATACAAATAATTACAGGGAGTCATAAATATTTAATAATCCAGTCATTATCTGATTTTAATTACAGTTTTGTTCTGTCTTAACACATGTTCTGGTAATATTGTTATTTCCTGTCAATATATAAGTCACATATTGTAATACATGTATACACAATATTTCATAGTGGACCCAATATATATCTGAATTTTCAAACCAAACATACACAAATTATGTGTCAAATCAACCAAATATCCTAATCGTATTCTCATTCTATGTTTGTACACAGAGGCGTGGAAAGCGGATACTGGCAGAACTCAGTTCAAAACCACTCAATATTAAATTTATATTCAAAATAATAATCTTTTATATTTTTTTCCCAATAAATGTATTGTCAAATATACGAAAATGATGTCTGTACTCAACAACGTGTGAAATCATTACTATATTTACTT